>PVHT020001179.1:3015863-3062919 GCA_004024745.2 Catagonus wagneri
AAAAAAAAAAAAAAAGGACAAAAAAAAGAAAAAAGAATCCAGTTGCCGTGGCTCAGGTTGCTGAGAAGGCATGGGTTTGATCCCTGGCCCTGTGCAGTGGGTTAAAGGATCGAACACTGCTGCAGCTGTGGCATATGTTGCAGCTGTGGCTCAGATTCAATTCCTGGCCTAGAAACTTCCACAGGCAGTGGGTACGGCCATTAAAAATATGTATATGTACTGTGGCTCAACAGTAACAAACCCGACTAGTAGCCAGGAGGACACAGGCTTGGCTCCCGGCCTTGCTCAGTGGATTAAGGATCTGGCGTTGCTGTGGCTGTGGCATAAGCTGGTGGTGTGGCTCTGATTCGACCCCTAGCCTGGGAATTTCCTATGCTGCAGGTGTGGCCCTAAAAACAAAAATCAAAAAAACATCTGGGGTTAATAGTTGTAGACTGTTGCCTTTGGGATGGAAAAGCAAAGAAATCCTGCTGTCTAGCACTAGGAACTATGTCCAATCACTTGTGACGAATCTATATATATGTATGTGTAACCGGGTCACCACGCTGTACAGTCGAAAAATTGACAGAAAACTGTAAACCAGCTATAATGGAAAAATTAAAAAATAAATAAAAAATAAAACAAACAAACAAATAAAAACTTCCTGAAGGGTGGGTTTAGAAACTTTCTGTTTTCAGAAAGTAGTGTCCTTAGTTGGGCACAAGTATAATCACCATCCCCATAATTATTTAGGTAACAGATTCAATCACTTCAAGCATACAGATTTTCATCTAAACTTTCCTTTTTTTTTGCCTTTTTGTCGTTTTAGGGCCGCACCCGCGGCATGTGGAGGTTCCCAGGCTAGGGGTCGAATTGGAGCTGTAGCCGCCGGCCTTGGCCACAGCCACAGCAACGCAGGATCCGAGCCGCGTCTGCGACCTACACCCCAGCTCACGGCAACGCCGGATCCTTAACCCACTGAGCGAGGCCAGGGATCGAACCCGCAACCTCATGGTTCCTAGTCGGATTCGTTACCACTGAGTCACGACGGGAACTCCCTTCATCCAAACTTTCAATCCTGACATTCCTACAACCAGACATGACATCCTCCCACGGGACGTTCATGTAGAGGAGACACAACATTTTCACATAAAGCCTGCTTCAACCTTACAATTTTCACCCACTCCTCCATCTTAATCCTATCAACCCTTTCATTTCTATGTCCTCTCCATCTCACTGAACCTGGCCACAGGGCTCCCCTGATGAGGCTGAGTACCACAGCTCTTGGGGCTCCCAGGACAAGGAGTCCCAGGGATCATTCTCTTTCACTCCCTGATCATTTGACCCCCTCAAGTCATAAGGGTTCGAGTCTCCAGTAAGGAGACTGATCCTAGACATCTTGGCCTGTTGTTAGTCACGTCAGAGGACAAAGTTCAACTGAGAAAATTTTAAAGATCTTATTGGATTTATTCCAAGAGTCATAACTTGGAATAGATAGGACCCTCGAAGAGCTGTACAAGCAAGAAATTTTATAGGCAGAAGGGAGCAGGAAGCAGCATTAGCTGATTGGGTAATTCCTCACATGGAAAAAAGTGAAGAGCTGGGCTAAGTAACTCATGCTGAGCAGGCAAGAGCTTAAGGTTTGTCCAGGCTTCCCCTTTGCCAAGAGAGCACAGCGTGAAAAATGAACGAAGTCTGGGTTTGCAGACCTATGGTTTGGCATGAGTGACTCCATCTTGGGCCTAATCTGGTTACTTTAACAGTCTTTATCTTGGTTGCACCAGCCTACTCCAGGCCAGGTTTCTCACTGTAATCTTTGTCTGCCAGCTTTTTAAATTAAAAAAAAAAAAAGGTTCAAACAATTAAATAGAGTGGACTTTGTCTGGGGCCCAGTAGGGGGCCCTTTGGTCCACCCCCAGGCTTCAGCAGGGATGTTTCAGTCCCATCAATGTGTCCAGTTTTATTTATCTCATTTCTAAAGATTACCATCCTGTTAGGGTGCGTTCCTTGACCCCCCCCCCACCTTTTCACATCCTCTTGTTCATTAACCTCATGTTTTTATTAGCGTCTGTAAAACCCAAGAGGAGAAGCTGGGATAGCAAATTCAGTAAGGCTTTAGGGATTATTGCTGATTTTGCAGTAGTATAGTTATGCAGGGTGCCCAGTGAAAGCGGCTTAGCCACAGCATTTACCATAACCTGGGTAATGGGTGTGAAAATTAATAAACAGAAACCTCATTTAAAAGAGGGTTGGGGGGAGTTCCTTGGGGGCCTAATGGTTAAGGACCTGGTATTGTCACATGGGTTGGATCCCTGGCCGGGGAACTTCTGCATGGCACAGGTACAGCCAAGAGAGAAAGCAGGCAAGCAAGCAAGCGAGAAACAGACAAAGAAGGAAAGAAAGGAAGAAAGGAGGGAGGGAGGGAGGGAGGGGAGGAGGAGGGAGAAAGGAAGGAAGAGTCAGGGGAGTTCCCTGGTGGTCTAGTTGTTAGGATTCCCTGCTCTCATCATTGTGAATGATGGCCCAGGTTCAATCCCTAGCCTGGAACCGAGATCCCACATCAAGCTGAGGCAAACCATGGCCAAAAGTTAAATAAATTAAAATGGGATCAGGAGGGGAGTTCCCACTGCAGCTCATCCGTAATGAAGCCAACTAGTATCCATGAGGATGCAGCGCTGGATCCTTAACCCACCACGCGAGGCTGGTGATCAGATGCGCGTCCCAGTTCTCCCAAGATGCTGTTGACACTGTGTGCCACAGTGGGAACTCGCTGACTCAGCACTCTTAATTTCATTTTAGCCTTTTTCATTTTTTTATTTTTTATTTTTTTGCTTTTTAGGGTCACATGTGAGGCATATAGAAGTTTCCAGGCTAGGGTTGAATCAGAGCTGCTGCTGCTGGCCTATGCCACAGCCACAACAACCAGAATCCAGCTGTGTCTGCCACCTACACCACAGCTCATGGCAAAGCAGGATACTTAACCCATTGAGCTAATTTTAGTCTTTTTCAGATAACAATAACCAAGGGACCATGTGTTTTGCTTTTTTCTAGATCATTTGCATTTCTTACATGTCCGGTGGACGAATTCCCTAGAAATTATTAACTTTTACTGTTAGTAACTTAGCTCAGTATAGCTGCTTCTCCATATGATGGGTGACTACATGACCACACGGAGATTAAAAGTTATGCCCCATTCTTTCATTTTTTTCTCTTCCCAAATCACATGTTTTAGTGAGCAAGGGCCACTGTAGTGAATCCTACATTTTCTGACACAAAAAGAGCTGTTCTAACTCACAATATTTCTGCAATTTTTTTTTCACACCAACAGCTGATTTTCCCATTCTCCACACCAACTAGGTGTCCTGCAATTCAATTCAGTTCTTTTTTTGTTTTGTTTTGTTTTTTGTGTTTTTGTGTTTTTGCCTTACCTAGGGCTGCACCCGCGGCATACGGAGGTTCCCAGGCTAGGGGTCTAACAGGAGCTGTAGCCGCCGGCCGACACCACAGTCACAGCAACGTGGGATCCGAGCCGTGTCTGCGACCTACACCACAGCTCACAGCAACGCTGGATCCTTAACCCAATGAGCGAGGCCAAGGATCGAACCCACAACCTCATGGTTCCTAGTCAGATTCGTTAACCACTGAGCCACGACGGGAACTCCCTCAATTCAATTCTGACACTAACTACCCAGAGTTAGCGTCAGACCCCAAAGTTTTAAGGGCTCAGTCCCACACTTCAGATCCTGGTCACGAATAAGGTAACCAGGGCACTCACACGTCTGTTGAACTGGCCATAAATTTAGGGGCTCCCACAAATCCCTCTCTAAGGTTCAATAATCCACTAGAACAACTTGCTCAGCAAACATTTACTTGCAATTACTGGTTTATTATAAAGGCTTCCAACTCAGGAACGGGCACAGAGACCTGCAGGGCAAGCTGTGGCAGTGAGAGCTTGGAGCTTCCAGGACTTTCCCAAGCACATCACCCTCCTAGCACCTTGATGTGTTCACCAATCCAGAAGCTCCAATAACTGGAAGGTTTTATATGACATACTATTATATGAAAATAGAGGGTAGGGCATAAAATAGAAATACACGATGATTACAAGCATAAAATTCAAATTTTCACATGGTGCATGAACTTGATCTCTTCCTGTTGATTCCAGATGGTAAGGATGAAAGAAAGCTTGAAACAGTACCATGTGTCCAGGAAAAGCATTTGGGGAGTTGGCTTTTCTTTATGACTGTATCTGGACAGCGATCACCGAGTACAGAGATAGGTCACTGAAGAAATAAAACAGGAAATCAAAAAGAACCTGGAAACAAATGAAAATGAAAACACAACAATTCAAAATCTGGAGTTCCCTTCACGGCTCAGCGGTTAATGAGCCCGCTAGGATCCATGAGGATAAGGGTTTGACCCCTGGCCTCACTCAGTGGGTTAAGGATCCGACATTGCCGTGAGCTGTGGTGTAGGTTGTAGATGCAGCTTGAATTCCAAGTTGCTGTGGCTGTGGTGTAGACCAGCAGCTGCCATTCCAACTCGACCCCTAGCCTGGGAACCTCCACATGCTGTGGGTGAGGCCCTAAAAAGACTAAATAAATAAATAAATAAAAATAATAATAAAAAGACAACAAATACCAAGTGTTGGTGAGGGTGTGTAGAAATGGGAACACTTATGAACTATTGGTGGGGACGTAAATTGGTGTAGTTACTGTGGAAAACAGTATGGCGATTCCTCAAGAAACTAAAAATAGAACTACCGTATGATCCAGCAATTCCACTCCTGGGAACTTTTCTGAAGAAAACAAAATCAGTAATTCGAAAAGATATACGCACCCCTATGTTCACTGTAGCATTATTTACAATCGCCAAAATATGGAAGTTACCTAAGTGTCCATCAACAGATGAATGGATAAAGAAGATGTGATAGATATACAGTGAAATTTTACTCAGCCATAAAAAAGAATGACATCTTGCCATTTGCAACAACCTGGATAGATCTAAAGGGTATTTATACTAAATGAAATTACTCAGGAGTTCCCGTCGTGGCTCAGTGGTTAACGAATCTGACTAGGAACCATGAGGTTGCGGGTTTGATCCCTGGCCTCGCTCAGTGGGTTAAGGATCCGGCGTTGCCGTGAGCTGTGGTGTAGGTCGCAGACGTGGCTCGGATCCCGTGTTGTTGTGGCTGTGGTTCAGGACGGCGGCTACAGCTCCTGTTAGACCCCTAGCCTGGGAACCTCCACATGCCGCGGGTGCGGCCCTAGATAAGGCAAAAAGACAGAAAAGAAAAACAAAAAGAAATTACTCAGAGAAAGATAAATACTGTATGATTTCACTTATAGGTGAAATCCCCCAAAACAAGTGGACAAGCATAACAAAACAAAAGCAGAATCACAGACACAGAGAATAAATAGGTAGTTGCCAGACGGGAGGGGAGAGGGGAAGGGAAGAATTAGATGAAAGAGATTAAGGGACATGCTTTCAGTTGCAAAATAAATGAGTCATGGTATGAAATGTACAGTATGGGGAATATAGTCAATAATTGTGTAATATCTGTGTATGGTGACAGACGGTAATTAGACTTTGTTGTGTTCATCTTGAAATATATAGAAATATCAAATCATGGTGTTGTGTAACAGGAACTAACATAGTGTCATAGGTTAATCATACTTCAAAAACAAACAGGCAAACCTCCTAGAGAAAGATCAGATTTGTGGTTACCAGAGGTGGGGGGAGGGGGGAGGGAATAGGACTAAAGCAATTAATTGGATTAAAAGTTACGAACTCCCAGTTAAAAGATACATAAGTACTAGGGATATAATGTACAACGTGGTAAACACAATGAACACTGTTGCATGTTTTATGTGACACTTATATGACACTTGTTTTATGGGACACCTACGTGACACTTGTTAAGAGAGTAAATCCTAAGCATTCTTGTCACAAGGGAGAAGCAATTTTTTAAAAAAATTTCTTGAATGATGAATGTCCAGCAAACTTACTGTGGTCATATTTTCATGATGAATAAGTTAAATTATGCTGTACACCTTAAATTTATACAGTACTAAATGTCAACTACATCTCAGGAAAATTGAGAGGGAAAAAATTCCCTATGGGTCAAAATTGCAAGAGCTTATACTTTATCTCAGTAAACCTATTTCCTCATCAATAAAATGGGATGGGAATTCCTATCTGTGGTGCAACACGATCGGTGGCATCTTGGGAGCGCAGGGTCGCAGGTTTGATCCCTGGCATTGTCGCGGCAGCGACTTAAGTTGCAGCTTCGGCTCGGATCCGATCCCTGGCTCAGGCACTCCGTATGCCACGGCATGGCCAAAAAATAAAAAAAAAATAATAATGGGATGGTTTTTCCAGCTGCCCGTTTCATCAGTCTGGTGTGAAGGGTAAATGAGACAAGGCGTGTAAATGCTTGGCCTGGCATTTCATGCATGGCAACTCTTTCATAAATGTTGTTAGCGTAGTGTGCTAAGAAATGCAGATCGACAGGATGGTGAGTTAGAAAGGACAAATTCTTTTTGCAAGATTGTTTCCAGATCAAACTTTTTTTTGGGTCTTTTTTCTTTTTAGGGCAGCACCCACAACATATGGAGGTTCCCAGGCTAGTGGTCCAATCAGAGCTGTTGCCGGCGGCCTGCACCACAGCCACAGCCACAGCCACAGCCACACGGGATCTGAGCCTCGTCTGCGACCTACACCACAGCTCAGAGCAACGCTGGATCCTTAACTCACTGAGCAAGGCCAGGAATCTAACCCACGTCCTCATGGATGCCAGTTGGGTTCTCTAACTGCTGAGCTGCAATGGGAACTCCAGATCAAGCATTTTTAAGAAAAAAATTCTAAGAAAACCATTTTAACTTAATAAAAAACCAAGTGTCTTTTGATGAGCTGATCAGAGTCCTATGTATCTCTAATAAGAGCTGACACATCAAGAAACTCATTAAGGAGGAGTTCCCATTGTGGTTCAGAGGGTTAAGAGCCTTCGCAGTGTCCATGAGGATATAGGTTTGATCCCGTGCCCCGCTCAGTGAGTTAAGGATCCAACAAGCTGCAGCATAGGTTGTAGATATGGCTCGGATCCTGTGCTGCTGTGGTTGTGGCATAGGCCAGCAGTTGCAAGCTCTGATTCAACTTCTTGACTTCCATATGCTGCAAGTGTAGCGCTACAAAGAAAAAAAAAGAAAATCACCAAGACTCTAATAAAAAAAAAATGCTACCCAGCATTCCCATCATGGCTTAGCAGTAACGAATCTGACTAATATCCATGAAGACTTGGGTTCAATCCCTGGCCTCTCTCGGTGGGTTAAGGATCTGGAGTTGCCATGAGCTGTGGTGTAGGCTGAGACGGGGCTGAGATCCTACATTGTTATAGCTGTGGTGTAGGTCACAGATGTGGCTCAGATCTGGTGTTGCTGTGGCTGTGGTGCAGGGCCGGCAGCTACAGCTCTAATTCAACCCCTAGCCTAGGAATTTTCATATGCCATAGGAGCAGCCCTAAAAAGAAAAAAAAGAAGAAGGTGAGAAATTTTTTTTTTCTGTCTTTATGCCTTATCTAGGGCCGCACCTGCAGCATATGGAGGTTCCCAGGCTAGGGGTCCAATCGGAGCTGTAGCCGCCGGCCTTCACCACAACCACAGCAACGCGGGATCCGAGCCGCGTCTGCAACCTACACCACAGCTCACGGCAACACCGGATCCTTAACCCACTGAGCAAGGCCAGGGATCGAACCCACAACCTCATGGTTCCTAGTGGGATTCGTTAACCACTGAGCCATGACGGGAACTCCACAAAAATTTCTTAAAAGAAAAAAAAATGCCACCCAAACTGGGTTTCAAATTACGCAATGCTAAATGTCAGATGGACATAACATCAATGACTTAAGGCATGTGAAACTGCCAAGAGTCCCCCTAAGGTCACAGAGTGATGTGAGAGATGGACCAAAGGACAGGTGAACTGTTTTTTCCTTTTTTTTTTTGTCTTTTGAGGGCTGCACTCATGGCATATGGAAGGTCCCAGGCTGGGAGTCAAATTGGAGCTGCAGCCACCAGCCTACGCCACAGCCACAGCACCTCAGGATCTGAGCTGAGTCTGCAACCTACACCACAGCCCATGGCAACGCCAGATCCTTATCCTGCTGAGCAAGGCCAGGGATCGAACCTGCATCCTCATTTCACTTGTTCTGAAGATGGGCATGCTATTCCCAGAAGAGCTCTACAGCCTGATGGGGGAAACAGATGAGAAAATAGTGGCAATTCAAGACAGTCCGTCTCGGAGCACAGAGATCCTTAGCCTTCTGGGGATGAGGTGGGGGTGGGGTGCAGTCAGAGTCACAGCCCAGGTGGCTGAAGTGGTCTCAGATGTAAGACAAACCCAGTTCAAGACAGAAAAGGGCATTAATGTTGGTTCATTCTCCCAGCCTGCAACCTGCTCGATGACCTACCCCGCCTACCCTAGACAGACCTCGGTCAAGTCCAACTAACCTTGTAACAGATGGCCCTAAGCCAGGGGCACTGTTCCGTGGGAGAAATGCAGTTCTTGCTGTGGTTAAAGACCTTGCTCCCAAGGCTTCTGCGACCGTGAACTACGTTGGCCAGGAGAGTTGGAGAGAGAACAGTGCAAATGAAAATGTCAAGTTTCTGAAATGAGAAACTGTGGCAGATTTTCACGAAGAGATAAGGCAAACGGGGGGGGGGGGAGGACCGCTGAATATTGATCCACTGGTTCTGAATCCCCGTCAGATCCAAAGAGGTAGGTCGGCATCTGTAGGGCTGAAGCCGGGCCTCTGTACACCAGCTCGGAGACAGAGTTTGGGGAGAAGCAGAAAGAACAGCCTTATTGCTTTGCCAGGGAACGGAGGCCACAGCAGGTTAATGCCCTCAAAACTGTGTCCTCCCTTGAGAGGGGACAGCAAGGGGTTTTATAGGTTTAGCTTGAAAAAACAGGCTGTTGATAGACGATTTAGGGTGCCTGCATTCTTCTCCCTCCATAGATCATTTCAAAGTCGTCAAGGCTGGAGTCAGGTGGTCCAGTGACAGCTTCTGGTGGTCTTTGGGGTTATCGAACCTTCCCTCTGCGATGAAGATTGCTCACAAAACGAAAGGGGTGTTAGGGAGTGTTTTTTAAACATTTTTTTATTGTTGATTTTACAATGTTCTGTCAATTTCTGCTCTACAGTAAAGTGACCCAGTTATACATTTATACACATCCTTTTTTTTCCACATTATCCTCCATCATGCTCCATCACAAGTGACTAGATATAGTTCCCAGTCCTACACAACAGGATCTCATTGCTTATCCACTCCAAATGCAATAGTTTGCATCTATTAACCCCAGACTCCCAGTTCTTCCTACTCCCTCTCTGTTTAAGGGAGTGTTCAAAGTAAAAGGGAACACTAGGCACACAATATAACTCTGACTGTAAAGTAATCAGACTAGAAATCTGACTAGAAAATATTCAGTAAAATAAAGCAAATAAGCAAGGAAGAAATCATTTGTGAAAAGCCGGTTAGAGTGAGCGAGTGGACCAAGGCAAGGCATAACATCGTGCAAACTGTTATGACTAGTTTTTAGCTCCAACAATATTTTCTAATCATTAACTCTTGAGTCAGCCTTTTCTTTTTTTGCTTTTTAGGGCCGCACCCGCGGCGCATGGAGGTTCCCAGTCGAGGGGTCCAATCGGAGCTACAGCTGCCGGCCTTCGCCACAGCCAGAGCAACGCGGGATCCGAGCCGCATCTGCGACCTACACCACAGCTCACGGCAACGCCGGATCCTTAACCCACTGAGCGAGGCCAGGGATCGAACCCACAACCTCATGGTTCCTAGTTGGATTCCTTTCCACTGCGCCACAACAGGAACTCCTGGAATCAGCCTTTTGAGACTGAGGGGAGGCCTGGGATGCTAAAGGAAAAGACTTTTCCTTCAAAACAAGGACACAGGAGATTGTACGTGGTTTCCACTCCCCCTTTTCTTTGATGTCCCTCGATCTTGAGGAACAGGTGCGCAGCAAGAAAGGGAATAACGGAGTTCCCACTGTGACTCAGCAGAAATGAATCCAACTAGTACCCACATGGATGCGGGTTTGATCCCTGGCCTCGCTCAGAGGGTCAGGGATCCGGCACTGGTGTGAGCTGGGGCGCAGGTCGCAGAGGCTGCTTGGATCCTGTGTTGCTGTGGCTGTGGTGCAGGCAGGCAGCTGCAGCTCCGATGTGACCCCTAGCCTGGAACCTCCATATGTTACAGGTGCAGCCCTAAAAGGCATAAATAAATAAATAAATAAATAAATAAATAAATAAATAGCATTGCTGTAATTTTCTATTGGCCATAATCAGAGGATAGGGGAGTATAAGAGGCACCCCAAAGGATCTCCGGCAGCACCCTTCTTGTCCTCACTGTGCAGTAGCCACCCAATTTTCCCTTGACAGTCAGCCACACCAGCCGGTACTTGGCCTGCTGATTCGGTGCCCAAAAAAGCCAGATGGCAGCTTCAAGTTCCAGTTTAATACAATCTTTGCTGCGTCTGGTGGGGAGGGCAGGTTTTCATATGTAACTAAGACTTCTAGACCAGCAGATGCTAAAGCCGCAGAGATGGGAAGCAAAACTTTGGTGATTGGATCATTAGGGTTAATAGGACTGACTTTCTTTTTTTTTGTTTTTGTTTTGTTTTTTGTTTTTTTAGGGCTCTACATGAGACATATGGAAGTTCCCAAGCTAGGGGTCCAGTCTGAGCTACAGCTGACGGCCACAGCCCCAGCGCCACGAGATCCAAGCCACGTCTGCGACCTAAACCACAGCTCACGGCAACGCCGGATCCTTAACCCACTGAGCAAGGCCAGGGATCGAACCCGCAGCCCCATGGTTCCTAGTCACGCTCATTAACGGCTGAGTCCTCCCTGACTTCATTTTTATCCCTTGATTCCTGAACTTCTGAATCCAGGGTAAGGGAGACACAGAATCCTGATTTAGAGCATTTACCGCAAACTGAAGGATGCTGCCCCCGCCCTGCAAGTTGTCACCATCCGATTGCCACTGAAACTGAATGTTCAAAAAGCCACTCAACCGTCTGTCAAAGCAGTTGCTTCAAGATGTTGGGGAACACGGTAAGACCAGTGAGTTCCAAGAGCGCGAACCCACTGCTGCATTTCATCTGCTGTGAATGCCATGACAGCGGGTGAGCCATTCCATGAGGCCCCAGATGGTAATTTTGGCAGGAGCGCCGTGGGCAGTGAAGGCAAATCTATGCCCAGAGCAAGTGCCAATCCCAGTAAGAACTTGTAGCCTCTTCATGATTAAAGTGGTCCGATGTAATCAACCTAATGCCAGGTAGCTAGATGATCCTTTCAGGCAAAGATGCCCCATTAGGGGCTCGGTCTTGGTCTCTGCTGCTGGCACACTGGGCACTCGGCAGAAGCTGTAGCCAGGGCAGTCTTGGTGCATGCAAGCTCATGCTGCTGAGCCCAGGCACAGCCTCCATCGCTGCCACTTTGTTCCTGAGTCCTCGGGAGTTGCTGGGGAAAGAGGCTGCCTGAATGGCTACAGAATGAGTAGGCCCACCCAGCTAATTATTAAAGCCTTCCCCTACCCTCTGATGAGCATTCGCCTGGAACCCAAATATCTTTGGATTCTGCCATTTGGAAAGCTCTGTCCTCATCCCTCTCCTTCAGACCTTTCGATTTTTCCAGCTGTGCCCCTTCCACTTCAGTGACCCAGCCTAATTGTGACTCGGTGCACACCCTTTCTGCTGGTCAGCTCTTCTTGGTGGCAAAGTGAAGAAATAGGTGCACTGCTCCAAGTTCTGTCCCCTGGCAGCTTTCCCATCACCACCACCTCTCACGGCTGTCCCAGAGCGATGCTTTAGTGCCAAAGCGGCACACTTTCACGGGATGCATACATTTCATGTAGAACCATCTATAAACCAAGCCTGAGCCCCCCCCCGCTTTTTTTTTTTTTTTTTTTTTTTTTTTTTTTTTTTTTTTTTTTTTGCTTTTTTAGGGCCGCACCCACGGCATCTGGAAGTTCCCAGGCTAGGGGTTGATTTGGAGCTGTAGCTGCCGGCCTACACCACCACCACAGCAACGCCAGATCTGAGCCGTGTCTGCAATCTACACCGAAGCCCACAGCAATGCCGGATCCTTAGCCTACTGAGCGAGGCCAGGGATCGAACCTGTGTCCTCATGGATGCTAGTCAGATTCGTTAACCCCTGCGACACAACAGGAACTCCCCAGAGCCTTTTCTTCTCTAGCCGATTCAGCACAGGGAATCAGCACATAAGGAATGGGTGTGGGTTGAGAGAGAATAAATACAATGTGGCAGGAACAGGGGCCTCAGGCAAGTCTGGGAACTGGTTATAGAATCTTAGGGCCAAAGAGAAGATTCAAGTAGCAAAAAAGCTTTGGGGTCCCGGCTTCCCTGGAAGCTGCCCACACGCCACATCCTAATGTTCAGACCCGCATTCCTTCCCAACCAACACCCTAACCTCTAACAACAAGACCCTGTGAGGTTGGAGAGTCAAAGGGTATTGTAATTCAATGCCAGAAGGACTCGCAAGACTCAGTAACTCGTTATACTCATAGTTAACATTATTTCCAATGAAGATGATAAGCAGAATGATAAGCGTTGATGAAGCCCAGGGGGACGCAGCACAAGGCTCTCGTGTTGTCCTCTGTCTGAGGGTACACCGGAGTACAGGCGAGCTCTCTTCCCAACAGCAAAACACAGCACAAGTGTGGGGCACCACCCAGGGGAGCCTGTCCTCGTCTCGGACCAGAAGAGGCTGGTCACGTAGGCATAACCTCACACTCTGTAGGAAGAAACGCAGGGTTTGGTTTTCTACAGTTCAGCCCTGCAACTACGGGAACTAGTGTTTCAAGGTCATCGTAAGAGGTTATCAGGTCCCTTCAGGAGACCCCCCAAGCCATGAATTAAAACTTCAAAAGTCCTAGAGAGTTCCCGTCATGGCTCAGTGGTTAACAAATCCGACTAGGAACCATGAGGCTGTGGGTTCGATCCCTGGCCTCACTCAGTGGGTTAAGGATCCGGCGTTGCCGTGAGCTGTGTTGTAGGTCGCAGATGTGGCTCGGATCCCGCGTTGCTGTGGCTGTGGTGAAGGCCGGCGGCTGCAGCTCTGATTAGACCCCTAGCCTGAGAACTTCCATATGCTGTGGCTGCGGCCCTAAAAAAGGAAAAAAACAAAAAACACTAAAAAGTCCCGAATTCATCATTGTAATGTTAAAGAAATGTTGTAATCCTTTGACTAAATAAGTTGGGTTTTAGGAATTTATTGTAAGAAAATAGGATGTGTTTAAAAACAAAACTATTAGGGAGTTCCTGGTGGCTCAGCAGGTAAGAATCCAGTGTTGTCACTGCCGTGGTTTGGGTCACCGCTATGGCACCGGTTCAGTTCCCGGCCTGAGAACTCCAGCATGCCATGGGTGCTGCCCCCAACCACATTTTTTTTTTAATTGAAAAAATAATCAGCTATAATGGAAAAAAAATAAAAATCATTATAAAATAAGCAAATAAATAAATTGAAAAAATATATAACTATCAGGATGAATCACCAAAGTACCATTTGGAAAAGCAACAAACTAGACATTGCTCATGGGAAACAGCTGGGCATACGGTAGGTAACTTCTGGTACATTCGTAAAATGGAAAGCTTGGCATTCCCATCGTGGCTCAGCGGAAACGAATCTGACTAGTATCCATGAGGACGCAGGTTTGATCCCTGGCCTCGCTCGGGGGGGGGTTAAGGATCTGGCGTTGCCGTGAGCTGTGGTCACAGATATGGCTCGGATCCCGTGTTACTGTGGCTGTGGCGTAGGCTGGCAGCTACAGCTTGGATTCGATCCCTAGCCTGGGAACCTCCACATGCTGCAGGTGCAGCCCTAAAAAAAGACAAAAAAATAAATAAAATAAAATAGAATGCTCAGCAGATAAAAATGTTACAGTAGAACATTTATTGACATGAAAAGGTGTTCCAGACATACTGACATGTGAAAAATGAAATACCGTAAATTAACACAGCAATGATTCCATTTTTTTAAAAATATATATATGCATATATAGCAAAAAAAAAAAAAAAGGATCCGCATTGATATACACTAAAGTGATAACAGTGCTTATCCCTGGAAGGGGAGCTTGTGGGTGTTTGTTTTGTTCTTTGGTTACCCGTGTTTTCCTTTTTTCTACAAATCACATAATTGGCTTTTGTAAAAAGAAAACGTTCATCTATCTCAGCCCCTCATTCTGATGAAAACAAAACCAGTTAAAAAAAAAAAAAGCAATCTAAAAAAAAAACCAAAAAAAAAAAAACCCACCTTAGTTTTCAGAAGCAGAAATGATTTCCAAGTTGCCACAGAGGCAATGATTTTGTTCTCTGTGGCAGCTGATGAGAACCTTCACAATTACAGCCCAAGTCAGGTTCTCCCCCCAAGTCCAATTCAAGGGGAGAAGGGTGCTTCCTCTGCGCCTGTGCCAAGCGGCTCACCTCCAGCCCGGGCCACCCTCCTCTTGCTGAGTCACCAGCCTCATCATCTTCAGAGTCATGTCTCCTTGGTCAGAGGGAACCTAGAAGCAAGCAGTATCCGCGTTAGCGCTCCCGGTTCCGTTCTTGGGGCCAGGTTCAGGGGCTGTGGCAACCTGAGACCCTGCTCCCAAGAAGGAGGGCCAGCCCTGTGACAGCAACCCTCGGGCGCGTCCCTTAAGAGAGCTTCCCTTCTGAGAAATGACCCTGCACTGGACAAACGCTCTTTTGGGTCCCCACCCTGCTGGGCTGCGGGGGCTTAGAGAAGTGCACCTTCTCCATTTGGGGCTGTTCTGTTGATTTCTTTAATTTTTTTTTTTCTTCTCTTTTTTTTTACAGCGACACCGGTGGCATACAGAAGTTCCTGGGCTAGGGGCTGACTCAGAGCTGCAGCTGCCAGCCTACGCCACAGCCACAGCAAGGCCGGATCCGAGCCACACCTGTGACCTTGTGGCAACAACGTATCCTTAACCAGCTGAGTGAGGCCAGGGATCAAACCTGCATCCTCATGGAAATTATGCTGGGTTCTGAAACGACTCAGCCACAATGGGAACTTCCTGATTCATTCACTCCTTCCTTCCTCCCTCCCTCTCCTTCCTTCTTTCATTTATTTATTTATTTATTTTATTTATTTATCTTTTTAGGGCTGCACCTGAGGCATATGGAGGTTCCCAGGCTAGGGGTCTAACAGGAGCTGTAGCTGCCGGCCTACGCCACAGCCACAGCAACGCGGGATCCAAGCCGCATCTTCAACCTACATGGCAATGCTGGACCCTTAACCCATTGATCGAGGCCAGGGATTGAACCTGTGTCCTCTTGGATACTAGTTGGGTTCATTAACCACTGAGCCACGACGGGAACGCCCCTGATTTCTCTGTATAAGTTGCTGTGCTTGTGTTACTAGAACCCAGCTATTCAAGGAAGAGGGGAGGTTCTAAGCATTTTAAAGGATTCTCTGTGTGGGAAGAATCCCATTCTGGGAAGGGGGTAGAAAACAGCCGTGGGGGAGGCTACCAGCAAAGCCATAACCCAATATAAACAAACAAGACCCCCAGTTTGGGTGGCACCCCCACTTTTACATTGTTAAACAATGGTTTACATGGCTCCACTTTTGTTTTTCTCTAAGATTTTTCAAAGGATTCGTTAAAAAAACAAAACAAAAAAAACTTCCCCTAATGGATCAAATTCCTGGGGCGGTGGGGGGGGGGACGAAGGCTCAGTTTCTCTTCCACAGAGATGGTGGGTAGAGTCGAGGGCTCCAAGTTCTGAAATCCTTGGGCTCCGTGACTCGCTCACACTCCTGCCTCGAACAGTCCCCAGAATCACACGCAAGGTGAGGTACACCAAAATGACATTTCATCAACTCAAGAGGAAGTGGTTGCGGGGGGGGGATGGTTTAATGTCTCCAAGAGCTATTTTAAGGCTGTCCCCAACAGACCTCCTGCTCTATCTGTGACACACCAAGAGGAAATGGGCCTGAACTCCGCTCACCAGTGACAGCCCACGGCTAGCTCCTCCCACCCTCCGCAGGGACCCCTCCAGGCCACAGCACGCAGCTCTAGGACCTCCTCCTGCCTCTTCCCAGTCAATAGCGCAGGTACTCAGAGCCGGGACAAAAGCGCCTTCTTTTTTGTCATTTTAGGGCTGCACTCAAGGTATAGGGAAGTTCCCACGCCAGGGGTCCAATTGGAGCTGTAGCCACCAGCCTACACCACAACCACAGCAACGCGGGATCTGAGCCGCATCTGAGACCTACACCACAGTTCACAGCAATGCCGGATCCTTAACCCACTGAGAAAGGCCAGGGATCAAACCTGCAACCTCATGGTTCCTAGTCGGATTCGTTAACTGCTGAGCCACGACAGGAACTCCATGCCTCTATATATCTTTATCCACTCATCTGTCAGTGGACACTTGGGTTGCCTCCACGTCTTGGCTATTATGAACAGCGCTGCTATAAACACCTACTGCCGCTTAAATACTAGGGTACCCGGGGCTCTGCCCCAGCCTTCTTCTACATTTGACTCTCAAATCTTTATCTCCAAGGACGAACATTTAACTCCAGACCCACATAAACACAGTTTATATTATCAACCGCCTATGCACATCCCGCTAAGGCTGTTATAAAGTGTCTTAGATCAGCTCTCTGCCCCAGTCTTGTCTCAGAAGGATTTACCTTTTTTTTTTTTTTGGTCTTTTTAGGGCCGCACAAGTGTCCTATGGAAGTTCCCAGGCTAGGGGTTTAACCGGAGCTGCAGCCACTGGCCAACCCCACAGCCACAGCAATGCCAGATCCGAGCCGCATCTGCGACCTACACCACAGCTCATGGCAACGCCGGACCCTTAACCCACTGAGTAAGGCCAGGGATCGAACCTGTGTCCTCCTGGATACTAGTCAGATTTGTTTCTGCTGAGCCACGATGGGAGGTCCAGAAGGATTTTGTTTTTAAATGAAGTGCTAACAGCAGAGTTTCATTAGAGACACCACCACACCAAGCCCAACACACATCTAAGACCAGCCTGGGCAGTACGCACACACCACCCAGTGCCTGCAGCTCCCTGTCCTCCCAAACCCGGCCCCTGCAGTAAGCCTAGAATAAACGCTGACTCTTACCATGTGCCCAGCTCTGAGAATCCAGTAGAAAGCCAGGTTCTTGTAGGACTTGACAAAAGCAGATGTTTCCAAAGACTCGGGGTCACTGTACAGCGGCTTCCATCTCAGTTGATTGAATTTGGGCAGCTCCGCCCACTTCAGTTTTCGCACCCAGGCCTCCTGACCTGGCCAGAGGGACAAAGAAGGGCCCGGAATTAAGAGCTGGGTGGAGCAGGAACAGAAATCCGGGTCCTATATCTCAGTGTGGACTTCCAGGCTGGTTGAGTTTCCCAAGGTGAAACCCACCCTGGGATCTTTTGTTAAAATGCAAATTCCGGTGATGCAGGTGTGGGCGGGGCCGAGACCCTGCATTTGCAGCACCGCCTGAAGCCTAGCAGCTGCGACCACTTTTTGCCTCTGACTCTCCCACTGCCCTACACTCTGCAGGAAGGAAATCGGGGACCTCTGGAGGCGGCGGAGAGGCCGTCAGAAGGATGAAGTCTCAAGGCAGCGGACGGGCTCGTGGATCACGTGGGCAAAGCAAGGAAGAAACGCAGCTCCTTTTCAAATTGCCTTCAGTGCTTCTGGCTTACGAGTTGCAAAAACATCCAGTTCTGCTGACTTCAAGAAGCACTCACGCCTGCCAGACCATGTGTCTGGCTTTGCCCGCCAGTGTGGCCTGAGCCTCTCCCTGGCCCTCCTGAAGCCTCTGACAGCCAATACGGCAGGGCCCCCACAAGGACCGTTTCACCTGCATCCTCAGGTTTACGGAGTCAACTGGGTTGAATGCTAACTCACTTTGCAGTGCCTACCATCTCCTGCGACACTGCCAAAAAAAATGCGTTTTTTTTTCCCCCTCTCAGTTACACGGTGCCTTTATCCAGTGGCCAGGGAAATGTCTTCTTTTTAATTTGGGGGTGTCCTTTTCTTTAATCGTATTTAAGTCCTCAAAAGCTGGCAAGGCTTCTCGGAGGGGGTCAACCACCTCAGACAGCCCTGCCCTCTTCAGAGAGTCAAGGAGCGGGTGCGTGGATGTAGCAGGAAATGGCCTTCTTCCTGCATTTCAAAGTCACCAGCCCCAAGGGGGCCAGTTCCCTTCTAGCTCAACCCATGACACCGGCCTCCCTGCACCCCTCAGAATGGGTCCTACCCATGGTGTCCACGATGAGGTCAAGCTGTCCATTATATATAGTCACGTTGATCCCGGCTTCTAGCAACTCGTCTACAATGCTGATGACCGGCTTCATGAAGTCCCCCTCCATGTTCACGAAGACATTATTAGCCTGGCCTGCACAAGGGGAAGGAGAAAGAGGTCGCGGCTTGGAACCTTCCAGAACAAGAGGCATCTTGCAGCCCAGAGCATCCAGCACCCAGATGTAACCAAGGGGCAGCACCCGACAAAGACCGACATCCACCAACCCACCCAGAAATCTGTGCCTCGAGCTGGCTGTGGGGCAGGAAAGCACAGAGGGAGCTCATGATGACAGCAGATGCCATCTGAAGTGAGGGGCGGGACGCTGAAGAAGGTTAATGAAACAGGAACGATCAGAAGACTCTCAGGGGACAAGTCGCTTTGGAGCCAACATTAGTTTTCCTCCTTTGCTGAGTAACACTAGGGCCAAGTTTTAAGTTCCGAGCGAGCAGGGCTACCTCAGTAATAAAGAAGTCAGACCAGTTCAGAGCTGGACCTGGTCAAGTCACATGGATGACTACCCCAGGCAAGAGAGGATCTGATCTGCACAGCGTTCTTGCTGGGTCCCTAACCAATACCACCACGATGCTGAAAAACAACAGCAACTGCCATCGTTGATTTTTTATTTGTCTTTTTAGGGCCATACCTGCGGCATATGGAGGTTCCCAGACTAGCGGTTCAAACGAAGCTGCAGCTGCCGGCCTTAACGCCACAGCCACAGCAACACCAGAGCCAAGCCGTGTCTGCGACCTACACCACAGTTCACAGCAACACCGGATCCTTAACCCACTGAGCGAGGCCAGGGATCGAACCGATGTTCTCGTGGTTACTAGTCAGGTTCGTTAACGGCTGAGCCACGATGGGAACTCCAGCCATTGCTGACTTTTATTTGCCAGTCACTGTGCTGAGCAAGCACTCTATAAGCAACATCCCACGGCCTCTTCATCAGCCCTGGGAGCCTGGGAGATTTTCCTTGTTTTGGAGATTTCACTTGTTCTGTTTTCCCATTGGGGCTCAGCGGGTTAAGGACATTGTCTCTGTGAGGATGAGGGTTCGATCCCTGGCCTCAGTCAGTGGGTTAAGGATCCGGCATTGCCACAGCTGCAGTGCGGGTCGCAACTGCAGCTCACAGCGGAGCCCCGGCCCAGGAACCCCATATGCCACAGAGTGACCCCCCCCCCAAAAAAAAGGGAAAGAAAATGAGGCTCAGAGAGGCTGAGAAACATGCCCCAGGTGAAACAGACAGTGGCAAACTGGGACATGAACGTAGCCTGGCTGACTCCAAAGTACCTGGACAGAACCACAAACTGGACCTGGGACACCGAGGGTACTGGGCGAGGACGGTTTGTCCTCTCCAGACTGTACACAGACACACCTGCAGCCAGAGTTTGCTCTCATCGGTTTTTATCTGCAAAACGGCTCGCCTATCCAGGCACACTCGGCAGGGAGAGGGTCCCTATGATGACATAAGCTGGGATTGGATGGCACTGTCATAAAGGTAAGATGAGGGACTTGAGGGAGTTCCCGTTATGGCTCTTCGGGTTACAAACACGACTAGTATCCATGAGGATGCGGGTTCAGTCTCTGGCTCCGATCAGTGGGTTATGGACCGGCATTGCCGTGAGCTGTGGTGTAGGTCACAGATGGGGCTCGGATCCCGAGTTGCTTTGGCTGTTGTGTAGGCCGACAGATGCAGCTCAGGTTTGACCCCTAGCTTGGGAACTTCCACGTGCCACAGGTACGGCCCTAGAAAAAAAAAAGATATGCTCTTGAGAGTTTGACCTTTATCTGGTGCTCCCACCTCCTCCTTTTCAGCCCCGTGACCTCCCCCGGTCCCCCCTTACAGCTCTGACACCATGTTCTTTTTTTTTTCTTTTTTAGGGCCGCATCCAAGGCATATGGGAAGTTCCCAGATTAACGGTCAAATCGGAGCTACAGTGGCCAGCCTACACCACAGCCACAGCAACGCGGGATCCGAGCCGCGTCTGCGACCTACACCACAGCTCACGGCAATGCCGGATCCTTAACCCACTGAGCGAGGGATCGAACCCAAAACCTCAAGGACACTACTTGGGTTCTTAATCTGCTGAGCCACGTCGGGAACTCCTGACATCACATTCTTTTATTTGAACTAATGAACTTTCCCCTCATTTCTAGAAAACTCTAAGGGGTGAGGGGGGAATGAAGACGCCAGGTCTAGGATAAGCCCTCTGCTGACTAGGTTTGGGAGGAAAGCTGAGGTCGGAGCTGAATCTCAGCATCTCTGCGGCTGCCAAGTGCCTGCCCTAGAGAACCTAGCTTTGGCGTATCCTGTACGTGAAGAAAACCCTCCTCGGCTTGGAGTGTTTCCTCTCCAGGAGTCTGGGAGCCACACTTGATCATGGCCCCTATAAGGCCGAGTAGAAACTTAGGCTAGGTTTCTACCCGGTCCTGGTCCCTGAGGATCCCAGTATTTCCTCACTATGGCCTTCAGACCCTGCAGTAGACACCGGACCACATCTGCATCAGGATGCCCACGGAGAAAGGACCTTTGTCTGGAAGACAGACAAAGGAAGGACCTATCTGAAAGGATTGTTGTCTAGAAGTCACACACCCACAACCAATCTTGGCCTTGGGTTTGAATCTTTTTTTTTTTGGCTTTTTAGGGCCGCACCTGTGGCATATGGAAGTTCCCAGGCCAGGGGTTGAATTTGAGCTTCAGCCGCCAGCCTATACCATGGCCACAGCCACGTGGGATCCGAGCTGCATCTGCGACCTACACCACAGCTCAGAGCGACGTCAGATCCTTAACCCACTGAGTGAGGACGGGGATCAAACCCACATCCTCATGGATACTGGTCAGGTTCATTACCACTGAGCCACGACGGGAACTCCGGGTATGGCTTTTTTGATCTCCATTTTTTCTTATGGAAAACACCAAACGGATACAACAGCAAAGAGCAGAGTGTGATGACTCCTGAATACCCACTCCTGCCTTCAGCCATGAGCAACTCACTGTTTTTTTTTTGTGTGTGTGTCTTTTGTCATTTTAGGGCCGCAACCGTGGCATATGGAGGTTGCCAGGCTAGGGGTCCAATCAGAGCTGTAGCCACCGACCTACGCCACAGCCACAGCAACACAGGATCCGAGCCGCATCTGCAACCTACACCACAGCTCACGGCAACGCTGGAGCCTTAACCCACTGAGCGAAGCCAGGGATCGAACCTGCAACCTCATGATTCCTAGCCGGATTCATTAACCACTGAGCCATGACGGGAACTCCCATGAACAACTCATAACCAATCGTTTGATTTCTCTCCCATCCAATTCCCTGACCAACCCCTTATTACGAACCAATTTTCAGCTGCTATTTGCCTTCTCTACGTGTTTGCTCACCCATCAGATATGCACAGCGATACTGTTCTTCCTTTAACCCACCAGCGCTGCCACCAAAACACATTCTACAAATTAACCATTTGAAATCTTTGAATTCCCACCCCTTTCAGCCCCCACCTCTACAAAAGGCATTTAATTAGGTCACCCTAGTTACCTCCCCAGGTGCAGTCTTCAGGAATAATCTTGAGCTTCTTTCTGATGGGACCATTCATGAGCTGACTTAAGGCATTCTGTTGTAGGTGTCTCACGTGGCGCTGGAAAAGACGAACTAAAACCAACGGGTATGCGGTGGGTCAAAAGACTGGAAATAAGACCAAGAAAACTTTTCTTTTCTTTTTTTTTGTCTTTTTAAGGCCGCACCCGCAGCATATGTAGGCTCCCAGGCTAGGGTTCTAATCGGAGCTGTAGCCACCGGCCTATGCCACGGCCACAGCAACGCGGGATCCGAGCCATGTCTGTGACCTACACCACAGCTCACGGCAACGCCGGATCCTTAACCCACTGAGTGAGGCCGGGGATCGATCTCGTGTCCTCAAGGATCTCTTGTCCTCATCGTGTCCTCATCGTTACCCGCTGAGCCACGACGGCGGGAACTCAAGGATGGATCTCTGTTCTAAGCTGGGGATGCTGTGCCTAAGAGGATATTGTGCCTAAGGGGAGGCCTGCACCTGGAAAAGGAAAAGCATTTCCCTGACTGCCACGGCCCCCCCTCCCCGCCCCCGGCTGGGGGCAAAAATCAGCAATGTGTCCAAAGGGGAGATGCTTTGTTAGTTTTGATTGCTGCATTTTATGGACTTGGGGGCCATGGGGATTATCTAGCACGGCCAAGGGCAATCAGCTGAGTGGGATCTAGTGGCTCCCTGCAGCTTCTGTATGGAGGCAGGATGCAAAGAAGGGGCTCAGCTGGAAGATAACTCAATCCAGCCTTTAGGAGGATTAACACTCTAAATCAATGTGCAACAAGCTGGTTTCCAAACTTTAAAAACACTGTCTAAGTGCAAGAAGCCAGATGCAAAAGACTGCCTAGGGCATAATTCCAGTTAGATGAAATGTCCTGAAAAGGCAAGTCTAGAGAGACAGAAAGCAAATCAGTGGTTGCCCGGGGCTGGAAGTGGGAAGAGAAATCTACTGCAGACAAACATGTGGGTTCTCTCTGGGATGATGGAAATGTTCTAAAATTGGCTTGCGGGAATGAGTGTACAACTCTGTAAGTAAACTAAATACCGCTGAATGACAGAATGACACACATAAAATGGGTGAATTTTACGGTATGTATGTCATAAAGCTTTCTAAAAAATTGGTTTCCTCCAGCACGGAGGCTGAGACGGGGTCTAGCAACTTCAAGGTCCACTCACCTAGGTGGCTCTCGGTGAATTCCAGACTCGACTCCACTGCGGACATGGGGGAGCTCTTCGTTAAGATGTTATAGAAATTCACCCCGTCTGTGTTCTGAAATAACAGAAATAGGTTTGGCTGTGTGTTGTATGTATCCATTACCAAAGTTGCAAAACAGACAGGCCCCTGGCTCTCCATCCTATCCAAGGACAGCCTGAATTCTACATGTGCTCGGACCGAAAGAAGTGCCGCTCTAGGAGATGCCAGTGTCAGCGCGATGGGATCGGCGGCGTCTCGACAGCGCCAGGATGCAGGTTTGATCCCTGCGCCAGCACAGTGGGTGGGGGCATCCGGCAGGCGTAGGTTGCAGGTGCGGCCCGGCTCTGATCCCTGGCCTAGGAAATCTATATGACACAGGGTGGCCAAGAAGGGGAAGGAAGGAAGAAAGAAAAGAAGATTTGCAGGTTTGAAGGCTCAGAGACCAGTGGTGTGGTGTCAGCCTGGTCTCCTAAGGGTAGAGAGCAGCTCATCTGAGTGGAACTCCGATGCTGCAGGAGGAAACCAAGGGCCTGTGTGTTTATTTCCAGCGAGGACTGCGAGGCAGAGGGTTCCACACACTCAAGTCCTCGGCTTGTGCATTTTGCCATCATCCCCCCACCCTCTGCTGCCACTGGGGCCACAATGTTCCTTGGCCAGGATTCAAACACTGGCCTCTGCAAGACATTCTCTTTCTTACAGAATACACACTTTCAGTCGAGGGGCAGCAGGCAAGTCTTGCTGGACGGGGTGGCTCTGTGACCCTGTCACTGTTCAGACCTGTCAGATCTCTCACGTCTCTTGACTTGTGGGCAGTCTGAGGACAGACCCCGCTCCTGACAACACCAACCAAGGTCTGTTCACTCGTGGGAGAGAGCCAGGCAGGTTGGCCCCGAGTGGGTCCGCTGTTACCTGTTCAACAACCATTTCTGCTTTCCCCCACAGGTCGGTGGCCTCCCTGTAGAGTCCCTTGTTGATGGCATCCAGGACTTGCTCTGCAACCTGAGACACCTCGGCCAGACCTTGGTCATCGAGAAGAGACTAGAAAGCAAAACCAAGAACAAAGTGGACCACTTTGCTAGAGACACAAATCTGGCACTGCTCCAGTCAGGGACGGGTAACAGAAAGAGGGGGAGGAAGCAGAAACGGGGAGCATCCATGAGAAAAGCACAGCGTTGTAAGTGATGTGTTTACTGATGAAGGAAATACAGCAAAATGTCAACTGAGTCAGGGTGATGGGTATGCGCGTGTGGACCACGATGCTTCAGCTGTTCTGAGCATTTGAAAATGTATAATCGGGAGCTCCTGTCGTGGCGCAGCGAAGACAAATTTGACTAGGAACCATGAGGTTGCGGGTTCGATCCCTGGCCTTGCTCAGTGGGATAAGGATCCGGCGTTGCCGTGAGCTGTGGTGTAGGTTGTAGATGTGGCTTGGATCTGGCGTTGCTGTGGCTGTGGCGTAGACTGGCAGCTGTAGCTCCGATTAGATCCCTAGCCTGGGAAACTCCATATGCTGTAAGTGCGGCCCTAAAAAGCAAAAAAGAAAAAAAAGAAAAAGAAAATGTATAATCAAAAGCTGGGGAGATTTTAGGAGTTCCCGTTGTGGCTCAGCGGAAACGAATCTGACTAGGAACCATGAGGTTGCCAGTTCGATCCCTGGCCTCGCTCAGTGAGTTAAGGATCCAGCGTTGCCGTGAGCTGTGGTGTGGGTGGCAGCCACGGCTCAGATCTGGCATTGCTGTGGCTGCGGCCTAGGCCAGGGCTGTAGCTCTGATTTGACCCCTAGCCTGGGAACCTCCATGTGCCACGGGTGTGGCCCTAAAAAAAAGAGAGAAAAAAAAAGCTGACGGGATTTTAAAATGTGTATTATCTGGGGAGGGGGAGGGAGTGGGATGGACTGGGAATTTGGGGTTAATAGATGCAAACTATTGCCTCTGGAATGGAAAGGCAATGAGATCCCTCTATGTAGCACTGGGAACTATATCTAGTCACTTATGATGGAGCATGATGATGTGAGAAAAAAGAATGTGTACACGTATGTGTCACTGGGTCACCTTGCTGCTGTACAAGCAGAAAACTGACAAAACACATTAAAATCAATATCAATAAAAAAATAAAAATAAATAAAATGTGCATTTCTTTTACCTGGAGAACTGGGATAATTGTGCTGATGTTTCCTTAAATTGTCTTCAAGGTCAGCTTAGGGTGTTCGATTTGATATGGATTATTTGGTACACGGTTAAGGAGCTGTGTCAACTGCAGAGGCAAACTCAGCCAGCCCTGTCCTTCCTGGGGACAGAGGAGGTCAGCTGGGCTGTTGACTAGGGGGCAGGGTGGCATCTACTTACCATGCTGTACAGGTAAGGTCCCCAGGAGAGCACCGAATCTGAAAGAAACCACATATGTATAAAATAAGTTGGTCGTGGCTCTTTCTTCCCAAAGAAAAACTTAACTCGATTTGCTCCCAAAGCAGGAGACAGAAGTAAGGAACCCACTGGTCAAAGTTTCCTGGTGGCCTAGCAGTGGAGGATGCGGCGTTGTCACCGTTGTGGCTTGAGTTCGATCCCTATCCTGGGAACTTCTACAAGCCGTGGGCCTGGCCAAAAAAAAGGGAAACTCATGGCTTTGGCCTTGAAGGCGCCCCCCACCCACCCTCTTTTGGCCTTTTTTTTTTTTGGCTGCACCCGTGGCATATGGAAGTTGCCAGGCTAGGGGTCAAATCAGAGCTACAGCCGCTGGCCTATGCCACAGTCATAGCAACGAGGGAACTGAACAGCATCTGTGACTTCCACCACAGCTCATGGCAATGCTGGATCCCCGAGCCACTGAGCGAAGCCAGGGATCAAACCTGCATCCCCATGGGATACTAGTCAGATTCATTTCCACTGAGCCACAACGGGAATTTCTTTAAGGCCCTAACTCACCAGTGCCCAGGCAAGGCTGATGTCTCAGTGGCTGGGAGGTGGGGCAAGGCTGTGGGGACCTTTCTGTTGGCTCAGGACTAATGGCACATTAATTTGGCCTGATACCGGCCCAGCGAGTGAGTCATGGCTGGTGATGGCACCAGAGGCGGGGCGTGCGTGTGCAGTGGAGGGAGGCTCTTATCTACAGACTTCTAGACTTTTTGACAGCTTAAAATATTTCCCCACCCCCACAGCTCTGCCCTGCATCCTGCCTGCTCCTCCGATTTGGGGACACTAGCTTCCGTCAAGGAGCTAATTAAGGACGAAGATTAATGATTTTGTAACTCAAGTGTCTGCGGCTACGCGGCCAATCAATTCATTTCAATTCCAAAAATATTGAGAATTTATGAAGAGACTGAAGCTGATAAAAGCTTTATAAAGGAGTTCCCACCGTGGCTCAGTGGTTAACGAATCCGACTAGGAACCATGAGGTTGTGGGTTCAATCCCTGACCTTGCTCAGTGGGTTAAGGATCCGGCGTTGCCGTGAGCTGTGGTGTAGGTTGCAGACATGGCTCGGATCCTGTGTTGCTGTGGCCGTGGCGTAGGCCGGTGGCTACAGCTCCTGTTAGACCCCTAGCCTGGGAACCTCCATATGCGCGCGACCCTAGAAAAGGCAAAAAGACAAAAAAAAAAAAAAAGCTTTATAAAATATAAAGTTGGTGCAGCAACATGGATGGAACGAGAGACTCTCATACTAAGTGAATTAAGCCATAAAGAGAAAGACAAAAACCACATGATTTCACTTACATCTGGAATCTTATATACGGCACAAATGAACCTTTCCGCAGAAAAGAAAATCATGGACTTGGAGATCAGATTTGTGGTTGCCAAGAGGGAGAGGAAGGGAGTGGGACAGACTGGGAATTTGGGGTTAAGAGATGGAAACTATTGCTTTTGGAATGGATTAAGCAATGGCATCCCGCTGTATAGCACTGGGAACTACGTCTGGTCACTTGTGATAGAGCACGATAATGTGAGAAGAAAGAATGTATACATGTATGTG
The DNA here is from genome assembly GCA_004024745.2 of Catagonus wagneri. Classification (NCBI taxonomy): domain Eukaryota; kingdom Metazoa; phylum Chordata; class Mammalia; order Artiodactyla; family Tayassuidae; genus Catagonus; species Catagonus wagneri. Next base: position 3,042,888 of record PVHT020001179.1, read on the forward strand.
TGACTGGGTCACCCTGCTGTGCAGGAGAACACTGACAGAACACTGTAAATCAGCTACAACGGAAAAAAATAAAAATCATTATTAAAAAAATAAATAAAATATAAAGTTGGGCTTGGTTTGGACAAGTTCACAATCACCATAACGCTAAGTAAGGTTAGTGCCATTGAGAGATGTCCCAACAGATATTAAGGACCATACCCTTTTTTTTTTTTTTTTAACAGCCATACCTGTGGCATATGGAGGTTCCCCGGCTACGGGCTGAACTGGAGCCGCAGCTGCCAGCCTACGTCACAGCCACAGCAACGCCAGATCCAAGTCACATCTGTGACCTATGCTGCACCTTGTGGCAATGTTGGATCCTTAATCCACTGAGCGAGGCCAGGGACCGAACCCACGTCCTGTGGATACTAATTGGGTTCATTATCGCTGACCCACGACGGGAACTCCCTCCCCTTAGTTTCTTTTTTTCTTTTTTTTTTGTCTTTTTGCCTTTTCTAGGGCCACGGGTGTGGCATATGGAGGTTCCCAGGCTAGGGGTCTAATCAGAGCTGTAGCCGCCGGCCTTCGCCACAGCCACAGCAACGCGGGATCCGAGCCGCGTCTGCAACCTACACCACAGCTCATGGCAATGCCGGATCCTTAACCCACTGAGTGATATCAGGGATCGAACCCACAACCTCATGGTTCCTAGTCAGATTCGCTAACCACTGAGCCACAACGGGAACTCCCCCTTAGTTTCTCAATATAAAGAATCACCTGGAGTTCTCCAGTGCATCCCCTTCCCCGTTTGATCTAGACCCGGAACTGACAAGCTTTTTCTGTAAAGGGACGAATGACAAATATTTCTGGCTTTGCAGGCCAGCTGGTTTCTGTGGCAACTGCTCAGCTCTGTTTTGTAGCCTCTGTCAGACAATATGTAAATGAAGGGGTGTGACTGTGTCCCAGTAAAAAGCCTATTTACCAAAGCAGGGTGGCAGGACAGACTTGACCTGGAGGCTGTAATCTGCTGACCTCTGAGGTGGACCGCTGCTGTCCAACAGAACTTTCTGTGATGATGGAAATGTTCTATATGTGTGTGATCCAAACCACAGTCAGCGGGCACAGGGGGCTGCTGGACACTTTGAAAGGTGGGTAGTGCAAATGAAAGATTGAAATGTTCATTGCATTTTAATTAATTTAAATTTAAGTAGTCTCATGTGGCCATGGCCCACCCTACTGCACTGCGCAGATCTATTTTTCCTTTTTCCTTTTTTGGCTGCCCTGTGGCATATGGAGTTCCCAAGCTAGGGATCAGATCCAAGCTGCAGCTGTGATGTAAGCTGCAGCGAGGCCACGGTGAAGTTCATGGATTCTAGCGCCCGCCGCCTAGATGTGAATCCTGGCTCTAGCTGTGTGACTTTAGGAAAACCGCTTAACTTTTCTGAGTCTCAGTTTCATCACCTCCAAAACTGGGACAATAACAGCAGCACATGGGTGCTATTGCAAGTGTTAAATGAAATGAGCACATACTGTCACGCAGCTGTGATGAGGCCCTAGAAAGAAGTGTGAGGCTGTCACTCAGAGTGAGACACGTGGCAGGTAACCTGCTGGCCCCTCACACCACAGGTCAAGGTCTCTGCAGCACTGGGATGGCCGAGGAGGTACACCCCAGGAAGGAAAACCAAAGAGCAGCCCTTCTCACGACGCAGACTCTGCTCTCAGCTCTGTCCTTTCAGTCTTGCCCTGGAGATGCTGAGAATGAGGGCAAGAAATAACCCTCCCAAACACCATGGGAACTCCCTGAATCCATCATGGACATGGCTCTGTAACAAGCCAAATCTCTACTTTTCAGAGGGAAAATAGTACCCCTTATAAATTATTTTTTTTTAAATGAGGCATAATCGGAGTTCCCGTCGTGGCTCAGTGGTTAATCCGACTAGGAACCACAAGGTTGCGGGTTCGATCCCTGACCTTGCTCAGTGGGTTAAGGATCTGGTGTTGCCGTGAGCTGTGGTGTAGGTTGCAGACGCGGCTCGGATCCCGTGTTGCTGTGGCTGTGGCGAAGGCCTGCGGCTACAGCTCCTGTTAGACCCCTAGCCTGGGAACCTCCATATGCCGCGGGTGCGGCCCTAGATAAGGCAGAAAGAAAAAAAAAAAATGAGGCATAATCACACATCACAAACCACAAACGGACATTTAGAAAAGCTGATTAACATATACACTCATGGGGGTTCCCGCTGTGGCTCAGCGGTAACGAATCCGATTAGTAAGCATTAGGTTGCTGGTTTGATCTGTAGCCTTGCCCAGTGGGTAAAGGATCTGGCGTTGCTGTGAGCTATGGCGTAGGTCACAGACACAGCTCAGATCCCATGTTGCTGTGGCTGTGGCACAGGCTGGCCCCTGTAGCTCCTATTGAACCCCTAGCCTGGGAACGTGCATGTGCCACGGGTGCTGCCCTAAAAAGGAAAAAAAAAAAAAGGAAAAACCCCAAAATCCCCCTAAAAAACAAAACAAAAAAAACCCCGCTCATATAACAACTATCCCAATGCAAGTATAGAGCACAGAAAGCCTAGAAAGTTCCTTTGGCCTCCTCTCCAGCTTATTCTCCTCCCCCCTCAAGAGGCAACTTCTCTTCTAAAAGCTTCTGAAACAGTTTGATTTCACCTGTGAACAGTCATGTTTTGTTAGGTTAGAGCAGTCTTTTTTTCTTTTTTTTTGCCATACCTGCGGCCTGTGGAAATTCCCTGGCCAGGGATCGAACCCAAGCCACAGCAACAACCCGAACTGCTGCAATGACAATGCTGGATCCTAACCCACTGCACTGCAAGGCAACTCCCTAGAGCAGTAATTCTTTTTCTTCTCCCCTTTTTTGACCGCCCTGTGGCACATGGAGTTCCGGGGCCAGGGCTCAGATCCCAGCCGCAGTTGTGACCCACACTGCAGCTGCGGCAACGCTGGTGCCTTTAACCCACTGTACCAGGCCAGGGTTCGAACCTGCATCGTGGTGCTGCACCCCAGTGGGAACTCCCAGAGCAGGGATTCTTAACCAGGGGTGATTTTGTCTCCCAGAGGACACTAAGTAATGTCTGGGGATGTTGTCACACTGGCATCTAAATAAAGTGTTAGAGGAGTTCCCGTCGTGGCTCAGTGGTTAAGGAATCCGACTAAGAACCATGAGGTTGCAGGTTCGATCCCTGGCCTTGCTCAGCGGGTTAAGGATCCGGCATTGCCGTGAGCTGTGGTGTAGGTCGCAGACGCGGCTCGGATCCTGCGTGGCTGTGGCTGTGGTGTAGGCCGGCGGCCACAGCTCCTGTTAGACCCCTAGTCTGGGAACCTCCATATGCCGTGGGTGCGGCTAAATAAATAAATAAATAAATAAATAAAGGGTTAGAGAGGCTAACATCCTAAATTGCACAGGACACCCCCCCACAGCAAAGAATCACTTGACTCTAAATGTCAACAGTGCTGAGATTTAGAAATCCTCGCTAGAGTTATCCCTCCCGTGTGACTGTTTTAGATGCCTGAAGCCTCGCCCTGGCTGTCTGGAAATACAAGAAGTTTTAATCTAAACTCCCAACGAGGACACTTAGATTATGAAACTACGAGCCTCGGAGTTTTAGAACCAGACGGTAACCCCGTCCAGGAGCTGGGAATTTTACTCCAAAATGTTGATGCCAGCATCAGAGTAATGGAGGGGACAGGATGACAAATCCCCAGGTTTGAATCCTGCCTGGGCCACTCATCCTGTGCATCAGAGAGCAAATTCCATCACTTCTCTGAGTCTGCAGAATGTCTTTCGCGATAAAATTTGATCCTTTGGTTGACAGTATTAAGCATGAGAATTCGGTCCAGCCCGTAGCACCCCATGGTAAACGCTTGCTAAATGAGTTCTCACTCCCAAATTCCTTGGATGCTCTTGGGGCAAACACTTCCTGTGCTGACCTCGCCAAGGACCCGGAAAATTCCACTGCCTTGTTCTTCAATCTGGACAACACAATCCAGAGGCCCAGGGAGGGGTGAGGAAAGGGAATTTTAAAATGTCTGAGTTTCCTTTGTGGCTTAGCCAGTTAAGAACCCAACACAGGAGTTCCTGTCGTAGCTCAGTGGCAACGAACTCGACCAGGAACCACGAGGACTTGGGTTCAATCGCTGGCCTCGCTCAGTGGATGATTTTTTTTGTCTTTTTGCCTTATCTAGGGCTGCACCCGTGGCATATAGAGGTTCCCAGGCTAGGGGTCTAACAGGAGCTGTAGCCGCCGGCCGACACCACAGTCACAGCAACACGGGATCCGAGCCGTGTCTGCGACCTACACCATAGCTCACAGCAACGCTGGATCCTTAACCCACTGAGCGAGGCCAAGGATCGAACCCGCAACCTCATGGTTCGTTCAGTGGATTAAGGATCTGGCGTTGCCATAGCTGTGGTGTAGGTCGCAGACTTGGCTTGCATCTCACATTGCTGCGGCTGTGGCACAGGCCAGCAGCTGTAGGTGCGATTCAACCCCTAGCCTGGGAACTTCCATAAGCTGCAGGTGCAGCCTTAAAAAGAAAAAAATTACAGGAGTTCCAGTTGTGGCTCAGTGGTTAACGAATCCGACTAAGAATCATGAGGTTGTGGGTTCGATCCCTGGCCTTGCTCAGTGGGTTAAGGATCCGGCGTTGCCGTGAGCTGTGGTGTAGGTCACAGACGCGGCTCGGATCCCGCGTTGCTGTGGCTGTGGCGAAGGCCGGCGGCTACAGCTCCTGTTAGACCCCTAGCCTGGGAACCTCCATATGCCGCAAGTGCTGCCCTACAAAAGGCAAAAAGACAAAAAAAAAAAAAGGCAAGAAAAAATTACAAAAAATAGAAAAAATAAAATATCTGAAAATACCCTACTTACCAACAGGAGAGATCCAGGAGTCACCTAAAGCAACCCCGGCAAAGTTGCACTGGATGGTCCCTTGCTGAATGGCCTGAAAGAAGAAGAGCCAAGAAACATCCTTGTCAAGGGGGCCCAGGAGCCTCCATCCCTTCCTCGGCATGAGGGGGTGCAAGCCTTTATCCACTGCCTTTCCTGAGCGCAGAATATTCTGCCCACCTGGGATGGTCTGGGTAAGCAAAGGCGTCGGATACCCAGTAGGGGGGTAGGAGTAACTGTTTCCTGCTGCCATTTGCAAAATGAGTAGGAACTGTCTGAGTTTTTCTCCACTGTTTTCACAAGGGTGTTGGCAGGATGTGTGGGGTCTGGTGCAGCCCCTGTCTTCCTTAGAAGGGACGCCTTGAGGCCTGTGATTTCTCACAAGGTGCTCTGGGGACTCTGTGAGGAAATGGTCACAGAGACCAAGGGGCCCAAGGGGCCATCAGAGACCTCCTGGGGAAGTCCTCATGGGTGGGATGGAGGCCTCAGGACCACAAGCTCGTGTCCCCTACTCCATTTATTTATTTAGTCTTTTTAGGGCCGCACCCGCAGCATATGGAGGTTCCCAGGGGGCTCGAATCAGAGCTATAGCTGCCGGCCTACACTGCAGCCACAGAAACGCCAGATCTGAGCCACATCTGCCACCTACACCGCAGCTCACAGCAACACCGGATCCCTGACCTGCCAAGCGGGGCCAGGGATCAAACCTGCGTCCTTACGGATACCAGTCAGGTTCCTTTCCACTGAGCCACGGAGGGAACTCCTCCTTTTATTTATTTAAAAGGAATACCTCTGCCCAGGAGCAGAGCATTGGAAATAATCTAAATAGTTATCAGTAGGATGGGCTAAACGAATTATGGTTATTTTCATGCTGTATACGATCAAACTTAAAAAAAGAATCAGAAGGTTTGGCTGATTTACTTCTGTAAAGTGGAACATTTCCTCATCATCTGGGACTACTGATGTAACAAAATAAGTGCCTTTGGGGAAAGCCAGATAGGACACAGCAGGTTAGCAACCTGGCGTTGTCACCGCAGTGGCCTGAGTTGCTGCAATGGCTCCGTTTCTGTCCCTGGGCCAGCAACTTCCATGTGCCGTAGGTTCAGCCAAGAAGAAAATGGAAAAAAGCCAGATAAATGCACAAATCTTCCTCCTTTATTACCAATGTTCAAAGTCGGTATATTCATTATTTTCTTATTTTAGATCTCTGATGTAGTGATCTCTTTTTTAATTTCTGCTTGCCGTATTTTCCAGTTTTCTGTTATGCACATATACGGCTACTTATCAAAGGTTCCTTTTCAAAGAGAAAGTAAAGTTTAAAAAATAAAGCTTTTTTTTTGTGTAACATGGAGAAGATAGGCAATATTTTATAACTGGAGTATAACTTTTAAAAACTGTGTATTACTATGTACATATATACCTGTAACTTACATAACAGTGTACATCCATATTTCAATTTTTAGTATATGTGCTGCTGAAGCAAGCACCATATTTCAATTTTTAAAAGAAGCTCATATAAGCTCACTATAAAAGAATTCATCACAGAGTTCCCAACGTGGCTTAGCGGTTAGCAAATCTGACTAGCATCCCTGAGGACGTGGGTTCGATCTCTGGCCTCGCTCAGTGGGTTAAGGATCCTGCGTTGCCGTGAGCTGTGGTGTTGGTCGCAGATGTGGCTCAGATCCGCGTTCCTGTGGCTGTGGCGAAGGCCAGCAGCTACAGCTCCAATTGGACCCCTAGCCTGGGAATCTCCATATGCCGTGGGTGCGGCCCTAAAAAGACAAAATAATAATAATAATCACAGCGGAGTTCCCTTCGTGGCTCAGTGGTTAACGAATCTGACTAAGAACCATGAGGTTGTGGGTTCAATCCCCGGCCTCGCTCAGTGGGTTAAGGATCTGGCGTTGCCGTGAGCTGTGGTGTAGGTCGCAGATGTGGCTCGGATCCCGCGTTGCTGTGGCTGTGGCGAAGGCCGGCGGCTACAGCTCCTGTTAGAGCCCTAGCCTGGGAACCTCCACATGCCGCAGGTGTGGCTCTACATAAAGGCAAAAAGACAAAAATAATAATAATAATAATAATAATAATCACAGAAGGAGACAGGAGAAAACGAGAAAAAACACTTTTTACCTCTGCCCCACTGCACCTTCACACTTACCAGTAAACCACAGCTAACATGGTATATTTCCTTCTAACTCCTGTTTTTGTTTTCACAAGCATATATACACAAACAGGTACATAAACACAGACCTACCATTCTGTGATGGCTGCAAAGTGTCCATACACATTCATTTAAGTAACCCTCTACGAATATCCACTGAGCTTGTTTTGCATTGATGGACATTATAAGCAATGATGAACTAAACATCATCTGACACATATGCATATATAAGTATTCCCACAGGACAGATTCCTGGAAGTGAAATTACTGGGTCAAAGGGCACATACACTTTTTTTTTTTTTTGCTTTTTAGGGCCGCACTCTTGGCCTATGGAGGTTCCCAGGATAGGGGTCAAATTGGAACTGTAGCTGGCGGCCTTCGCCACAGCCACAGCAAAATGGGATCCAAGCTGCATCTGCAACCTACACCACAGCTCACAGCAACGTCGGATCCTTAACCCACTGGGCGAGGCCAGGGATCAAACCTGCATCCTCATGGACACTAGTTAGATTCGCTAACCACTGAGCCACGATGGGAACTCCAAAGGGCACTTTAAAAGATAGATACAGCCAAATTGCCCTTTTAAAATGATTTACCAATTTTCATTCCCATCAAACTGCACGAGAGCACTTATCTCCCTCACTTCTTAGCAAAATTGGGTGTTATCGATCTTTTAACTATTTACATATCTCATAGATTTAGCTTACTAACAAAGGTTGAACACTGTTCACTTGTCTGTTTGCATTTCTTCTATAAACTGCCAATATTTTTTGTCAATTTTCTATTAGGACATTATCCTTATTTAATAGATTACTAATATAACATGAATCTTTTTTTCTATTACAGATTTGTATGTGCATGCACATCTATTATTTTCTTTCTCCCTTTCTCTTTCTTTCCTTTCTTTCTTCTTTCTCTCCCTTTTCCTTCCTTCCTTCCTTCCTTCCTTCCTTCCCTCCTTCCTTCCTTCTTTCTTTTTTTTCTTATTGTCATCTTCTTAGGGCAACACCTGTGGCATATGTGGCATATGGAAGGCTAGGGGTTGAAATGGAGCTACACCTGCCGGCCTTCGCCACAGCCACAGCAACGCGGGATCCAAGCCATGTCTGCGACCTACACCACAGCTCACAGCAGTGCCAGATCCTTAACCCACTGAGTGAGGCCAGGTATCGAACCCGCATCCTCATGGATACTACTCAGGTTCATTTCCACTGAGCCACAACGGGAACTCCCCATGTTTACCTTTTAAATTTGTTTTCGGAACTCTTTAAGAAGTTTTAAATTTCAGTGTGGTCTAAAAATGTCAGAGTTATCCTTTTTGGTTTTTGGCTTTTTCATCTTATGAAGGAAAGCTTTTCCTACCCAAGGTTAGAAAATTTTTTCTATATTTTCGGGTTCGCTTATAGTTTTGATTTTTATGCTTAGATTTTTTTTTTAATCTATTGAGGACAGATATTTTACGTAAGGCAAGAATCTAACTTTATTATTTTCCAAAGTGATAGCCATTTGTCTCCAAACTATTTATTGAATATTCTATTGTTTCCTCAATGATTTGCAATGTCATCTTATTTATATATGACCATATGTAAGATATATATGCATTACATAATACACATAGATGCATATACACACACATATACAAGTGTACATAAAATACGTTTCTAGATCCTTCAACCTGCTGCATTTATCTGCACTTGTCTGTTGCCACACCAGTACTGCACTGTTTTACTGGCTGTAGCTATATAGCTCATCTGATATCTGATAGGGCCACCTCCCTTGATCTTCTTGAAACTTTTCTTGGTTATTATTACAGACTTACCCTGACTCTGTATGTACCAGGTCCCACCCGAAGCACACACCATTAACAGGTGAGTATAAAAAGTAGCAGAGTCGGTTTCTGGCTGAAACCAAAACTAAGTCCTTGTCCCCGTTACCTTGTAAAGTTCCAGAGCAATGCCCGCAGCCATTTTTCCTCCATAGGACTCTGAGAAAATGTAGAATGGAATCGTCTAGGAAGAAAAGGAATTTACAAAGAATTAAATACCCCGAACGCCTTGTAACTCATGCGAATTGATGTCCAATTTCTAGTGCACGTGACGGCCAGGCAAAACAAAATCTGCTTCTATTGGTCTTCCCTCCATCCCCTGTGTCAGATTATTATATTTGACTAAAATACTGGCTCCAGGGTCATTCCTTTTTTTTTTCCCCTTATCTAAGGCCGCACCCACGGCATATGGAGGTTCCCAGGCTAGGGGTCTAACGGGAGCTGTAACTGCCGGCCTTCGCCACAGCCACAGCAACGGGGGATCCGAGCCGCGTCTGCGACCTACACCACAGCTCACGGCAACGCCGGATCCTTAACCCACTGAGCAAGGCCAGGGATCGAACCCGCAACCTCATGGTTCCTAGTCGGATTCGTTAACCACTGAGCCACGATGGGAACTCCTCCAGGGTCATTCTTTCAAGCTAAAACCACCTTTCTAGATGACTGACACAAAAACCCACAACCTGGAGTTCCTGTTGTGGCTCAGTGGTTAATGAATCTGACTAGGAACCATGAGGTTGCGGGTTCGATCCCTGGCCTTGCTCAGTGGGTTAAGGATCCGGCGTTGCCGTGAGCTGTGGTGTAGGTTGCAGATGCGGCTCGGATCCCGCGTTGCTGTGGCTGTGGCGAGGGCCGGCGGCTACAGCTCCTGTTAGACCCCTAGCCTGGGAACCTCCATATGCCGCGGGTGCGGCCCTAGATAAAGCAAAAAGACAAAAAAAAACCCACAACCTGATCCTGGATTCAAAAAGTTTTCTCTGGAACCAGCTGGGCACAGACCCCTGGGGGCGTTTAAGTGCCCTCTAATGGGTACAGTGCTGCAACTGTTCGCCCCTGGCCGAGCTGTTCCTGGCTTACCTGGAATTCTTTGTGGCCATCAAAGAAGGTCTTCAGGAGAACCATCATGTCTGAAGCAACCGTGGCCAGGTCTTTGGCGTAGGCATTACTTTTGTTCACGTAACTGAACCCAGTGCCCACAGGGTTATCCACAAACAGGAGACTGGCTGACTGGAGCTATGCACCATGGAGGAAAGTCAAAGGTTACAATCAGCCAGCCACTCATCAAGTATCTTTTTTATTCTTTTCGGCTGCAGTCAAGGCATATGAAAGTTCCCGGGCCGGGCGTTGAATCCGAGCCAGAGTTGTGAGCTATGCCACAGCTGCGGCAATGCCAGATCACCAACTCACTGTGCCACAGTGAGAACTCATTTTTTTTTTTTCTGGCCATGCCCAAAGCATGTGGAAGTTCCCAAGCCAGGGATCAAACTCTCACAAACACTCAAGCCACTGCAGTGACAATGCTGGATCCTTAACCTACTGCGCCATAAAAGAATTCCCTCACCAATAATCTTTCGATCATCTTATATGAGCAAAAAAAAACTATTTGTGAGGATATCAGTACAGTTATGATTCTGTCTCTAAAATAGACTTTTAAAAATCTGGAATACGGGAGTTCCCTGGTGGGTCAGCATTAAGGAGTAATGGTTAAAGATGCAGCATTGTCACTGCTGTGGCTCAGGTTACTGCTGTGGTGCTGGTTCAATCCCTGGCCCAGGGATCTTTTGCATCCCCTGGGTGACACCAAAAAAAACCAACCAAACAAACAAAAATTGCAAGAGGAGCACAAGGGTATGATGGCAAAGAAAAAGAGATGGGAGAAAGAAAGACTAACATATACACAGGGATCGAAGCATCTAGGCTCACAATATAAAAGTGCTGACTATAATATGTTAGTGCAGGTAGACCCAAGCAGGGTCGGTCTGAGCAAAAGCTCGAAGTGGTGAGAAGTCTAAACACCACACATCTGTTTTCTTCAAGATGAATCCAATTTCCACATTGGCTTCATAGCACACTACAAGCTCAGATTCTATTCTAGTACCTTGCCCAAAGAGGCCTAGAGTTACAGAATTTTACATCCTGAAGGATGTCTACTAATGACACAGCCCAGCCGTGTCCTTTACTGATCAGGAAATTAAAGCTCAGACAAGGCCCAAGACTTAGCCAAGGTCACAAGGTTGGAGAGGTCATGGCAGCATCAGGGTCAAGGGCAGGGTCTCCTCACTTCTAGTTCAGGCCTTCTGCCCCAGTCATGTTATCCTCTTATTTGTGGGAGGCTTGGGGACAAGGCAGTAGGCCACTCTGCTTCTGCAAGTGTAAGTGACACTTCAGTTGGAAGCGAGCACATGAATGTTGCAGGTTGAGGAAACAGCACGTGCAAAGACCCTGAGGCAAGAGTAAGTAAAATGTTACATATATACAATGGAGTGTTACTCAGCCATAAAAAAGAATGAAATAATGCCATTTGCACCAACATGGGTGGACTTAGAAATGATCATGCTAAGTGAAATAAGTTAGACAGACAAATACCATATGTGATCATTAACATGTGGAATCTAACAAAAAATGATACCAAAAAACTTACGAAACAGACAGACTCAAAGATCTTGAAACCAAATTTATGGTTACCAAAGGGGAAATGCAGGATGAGAGGGATAAATTAGGGGGCTGGGATTAATACATTCACACCGCTATATATAAAATAGATAGGTAACAAGGACCTATTGTATAGCACAGGATAATCTACTCAATACAGTGTAATTAATAACCAATGCGGGAAGAAAATCTGAAAAAGATTGGATATATATGTGTAACGATTTACTTTGCTGTGCACCTGAAACCAACCTAACTTTCTAAGTCAACTCTACTCCAATAAAATTTATTTAAGAAAAAAAAGAGGGAGTTCCCGCTGTAGTTCAGCGGAAATGAACCTGACTAGGATCCATGAGAATGTGGGTTTGATCCCTGGCCTTGCTCAGCGGGTCAAGGTTCTGGTGTTGCCATGAGCTGTGGTGTAGGTCGCAGATGCAGCTCCAATTCGATCCCTAGCCTAGGAACTCCATATGCCGCAAGTGCAGCCCTAAAAAAAAACAAAACAAACAACAACAAAAATTAAAAACTAAAATAAAAATAAAAATAAAATTAGTAAGTAAAATGTGCTTAAAGATCAGTGTGCAGGAGTTCCCAACGTGGCTCAGAGGAAACAAATCTGACTAGCATACAAGAGGATGCAGGTTCAATCCCTGGCCTTGCTCAGTGGCTTAAGAATCCAGCATTGCTGTGAGCTGTGGTGTAGGTTACAGATGCGGCTCAGATCCCGCGTTGCTGTGGTTGTGGCGTAGGCTGGAGGCTACGGCTGCAATTCGACCCCTAGCCTGGGAACCTCCACATGCCAAGGGTGTGGCCCTAAAAACAAACAAACAAACAAACAAACAAACAAACAAACAAACAACAGACCAGTGTGCAGACAGACAAGAAAACCAAAGGACTCAAGGGGAACATAGATAGAATCTTAGAGGTGAGCGTGCTGAGCTAGGTGTGACCAGGTAGCCAAAGAGCCAAGCCTGGGAAGGGCCCAGGCAGAGGCCTGAAGGAAGCACGCATGTGGAAAGAAGCTGGGAGGTGTGGCTGGAGGTAGCAGGAGCCAGTTTATGCCCAGGAATCTGGATCCAATCCTTTAGGGACCTGAAAGATGGCCACCTAAGGAGTGATTTGCATTGGAGAGTTTCAGCACGTGGAGTGTGAATCGAGGGGCACTTTTTTTTTTGTCTTTTTGCCTTATCTAGGGCCACACCCGCGGCATATGGAGGTTCCCAGGCTAGGGGTCTAACAGGAGCTGTAGCCGCCGGCCTTCGCCACAGCCACAGCAACGCGGGATCTGAGCCGCGTCTGTGACCTACACCAGGGATCGAACCCGCAACCTCATGGTTCCTAGTCGGATTCGTTAACCACTGAGCCACAACGGAAATTCCTCGAGGGGCACTTTGAAAGCACCCATGGGAGGGGGTGGAAAAGGGACAGACGGTGAATATTAACAACACTGGATCTTACACAGAGAACTTCCACCAGACCCAGCAATTTCAGTCTTAGGGATGTATAGCCCCTAAAATTGAAAACAGGAGCCCAGGAGTTCCTGCTGTGGCTCAGAGGTAATGAACTCGACTAGTATCCATGAGGATGCGGATTTGATCCCTGGCCTCGCTCAGTGGTTAAGGATCCGGCGTTGCTGTGAGCTGTGGTGTAGGTACAGACTCGGCTTGGATCTCATGTTGCTGTGGCTGTGGTGAAGGCCGGCGGCTGTAGCTCTGATTCAACCCCTAGCCTGGTAACTTGCATTATGTTGCACGCGCGGCCCTAAAAAGCAAAAAAGGCAAAAGAAAACAGGGGCCCAAATGAATATTTGTTCACCAGCGCTCCCTGCACTATCCCAATCGCCAAAAGGTAGAAACAACCTAAGTGTCCATCAGCAGATGGGAGAGGAGCAGAGCACAAGCCCCGAGCAGAGGGTGACCAGCAAGCCCAGAGGAAAGCCCATAGTCGTGCAACAGCCCCACCCTAGTGACGGTGTGTTTTTGCCCATGAGTGTTTGGCAGCCTGGGGGTAGGGGTCGAGCAGGGGGACAGTGGCAAGGCTGTGCAGGGCAAAGGGTAAGGGAACCGGGGGTCAGCGGGCTGGCCCAAGAGGGGTTAGGTAAGGAAGTAAAGCTAAGAATGATGGGGCGGCGTGGAGGTGGACAACTAGAGAGACATCAAAAATGCAGAGGACAGGAGTTCCCTTGTGGGGCAGCGGGTTAAGGATCCGGTGTTGTCACTGCAGTGGCTGGGGTCACTGCTGTGGCACGGGTTCAATCCCTGTCTGGAAACTTCCACATACCGTAGGCAGGGCCAAAAAGGGGGTGGGGGGGACTGGGGAGAGGACAAGGGGTTTGAAGTCTCGATGAAGTCGAAAAGTGAGGTAAGAAAGTGGGAGAGAGAGGAAAGGACTGAAGGCTGTGGCCAGAGGGTAGGACCTGGTGCCTCGGATGGCAGGAATGGCTAATATGTGGGCGATGACAAGGTCAAGGGTGTCTGCTCCAGTAGACAGAGGTTCCTGCAGGCAAGTGGAGCGAAAGGTCACCAGGTCGGGGAGGTGACTGGTATGGGCTGAGTTGTCCCAAGAAACGGAAGAGGCTGGCTAGAGAGGAAGCCCACGGACAAGTGCCCAAGCCCCCAGGACACAGAAGAAGATGGGTTGCGGTGGCTCAACTTGGGACCCCACCCAGAATGGGGAAGGGCCAGGTGGGACTCCCCCCTGGAGAGGCCACAGGGTGATCTGAGTTAGGGGCCTTTCTCACTGTACCCAAGTAGTCCTCCGTGGTTTGAGATCACTGTCAAGGGGCCCGATTTCCTCAAAGTTCCCGAATCCAGTGCTGGAACCACCCGGACCACCCTGTGCAAGAACAAACAGAGAAAGAGTTAGTCAGACCTTTATCACCACAGCGATGAGGACATTCTCTCCAAATGATTTATGACTTCGTGATGGCCGGGCGGGTCCACCTTACACACGAGACACAATTGATCCAATGAACCAGGGGGCATCTGCACAAACGGAGCAGTCTTTCTGAGAAAAGGAACCAACCCGGGCTAAGAGCCCCCAGAGGGAACTTCCCTAACTCTACTCTCTGAGCTTGAGCCTTGGCCCAGTACAGGGCTCACTGGCTTCCAACTCCTCTCACTTCAGAGGTAAGAAGTAAGGCCCATGGAGTGGACATGGCAATTAGGGGCTCTGCCAGGATTGGACCCAGGGCCTTGTAACACTCAGTGTCCCTGAGGATTTCCGAGGACCCTGACTGAGGGGCAGTTGGAGCAAGCCGATAATGTAGAAATCCCAGGGCAGGAGGCACTTCATTACTTCGGGTGTGGAGTTCCCGTCGTGGCGCAGTGGAAACGAATCCAACTAGGAACCATGAGGTTGCGGGTTCGATCCCTGGCCTCGCTCAGTGGGTTAAGGATCCGCTGTTGCCGTGAGCTGTGGTGTAGGTTGCAGATGCAGCTCGGATCCCACGTTGCTATGGCTGTGGTGTAGGCCGGTGACTATAGCTCTGATTCGACCCCTAGCCTGGAAACCTCCATATGCCATGGGTACCGCCCTAAAAAGGCAAAAAAAAAAAAAAAAAAAGCTAAGTTTGGGGTTCCCTGGTGGCCTAATGGCTAAGGATCTGGCGTTGTCACTGCAGTGGTTTGGGTTGCTGCTGTGGCATAGCTTTGATTGCTGCCCTGGAGCTTCCACATGCCAAAAAAAAAAAGACAGTGTAGTGTCAGGGCTCAGGGGTAACTACAGGACCCCAAAAAGGAAAGACTTTATGAAACTATTTAATGTTTTGAATCTACACTAAGCTAACTATTATAAAACTAGGAGACTATAAAATCCCTCTAATTACATGTACTCTGTATCTTGAGATTTCCTAACACAGTAGTAAAAAGTCACAAACCAGAGGGAGCTGTCCATTGCAGTGTATTAATTACAGCAAAAGGATGCAACTCCAGTGTCTCCTAATTAGGGGAATGAATTAGTAAATCAGGAATGCCTACAGGATGGAATGTGACATTGCCATTTGGATTCATGAACTACGTGAATCTATGAGGCAACACTGAAAAATGCTATCACGTAACAGACAATAAATTAAGAGCAGGTGTCATTGCCATGACAAAATGAAAAGAAGATCTATTGAATGGGAGAAAATATTTGCAAGTTATATGACCAATAAAGGGTTAATATCCAACATATATAAACAGCTCATATAACTCAACAACAAAAAAAACAGGATTTCCCTTTAGGCACAGTGGGTGCCAGCGTTGTCACTGCAGCGGCTCAGGTCACCGCCGTTGTGTGGGATCAATCCCTAGCCTGGAAACTTCCATATGCCTTGAGCATAGCCAGCCTCCCACCGTCTCCCAGGAAAGATAAAAAAAAAAAGGGGCAGAAAGACTCAATAGATATTTCTCCAAAGAGAAAATGCAGATGGCCAGCAGGCACGTGAAAAGAGGCTCGACACTGCTAATCAACAGGGGAACACAAATCAAAACCACAACGAAGCATCACCTCACATCTGTCAGAATGGCTATCATCAAAAGGAACACAAATGACAAATACTGGAGAGTATGTAGAGAAAAGGGAACCCTCCTACACTATTGGTGGGAATGTAAATTGGTACAGCCACTGTGGAAAAACAGTATAGAGGTTCCTCAGAAAACTAAAAATAGAACTACCATATGGCCCAGCAATTCCAGTCCTAAGAATATATAAAAACGCTAATTTTTTTTTTTTTTTTGCCTTATCTAGGGCCGCACCCACAGCATGTGGAGGTTCCCAGGCTAGGGGTCTAACAGGAGCTGTCACTGCCGGCCTTCACCACAGCCACAGCCACGCGGGATCCGAGCCGCGTCTGCGACCTACACCACAGCTCACGGCAACGCCGGATTCTTAACCCACTGAGCGAGGCCAGGGATCAAACCCGCAACCTCATGGATTCTTAGTCGGATTCGTTAACCACTGAGCCACGACGGGAACTCCAATGATTCCATCTTTAATCATACTCTTTTCCTCCTCCCTTGGGCCAGATGGTTATCAACTGGCTAACTCACAGTAACCAAAGGTCACAAACTGAATGGCCTCCAGAGGCCAGAAGTGGTCAGGTGCAGGCGGAGGGTCCCCCTGATCCAGGAACTCCTGCTTGTGCAAGGGGCCCCACCACCACTCAGCTTTGGGATCACAAGTTCGGGCCGCAAGATGTTACATCTCCTGATTTTTTGGAAAAAAGGAAGGAACTGTTTTGATTGTCAAATATTGGCAACTAATTCAAATAAAACAACCACCCTACTCCGCAATCGACCAAAAGGAAGGTTTGCCAATTCTGAAATTCAGAGGTTTTCAAGCTGCGTTCCTGGAAGCTCGCAACCTACCCGAGGGACAGCACGTGACAAAGAGGTGGCTGAATGGGTGGGACTTGGCACCCTGCCCCCACCCCAGCCCCAGCGCACTTCTTTCTTTCCACTTTGGCTGGTCTGTATGCTTTCACTTGGGGGTGGAAAAAGTTCTGCTGATTAATAAAAAGTTTGAAAACCACTGAAATTCCCCCATATTAGAAAACAAAGCCCAGAGAAGGGACGTATCTTGTCTCGGCTGTAAGTGGCAGGAAAGTACCTAGGACCCAGCTCTCCCTGGTAACCATGACACAACTTCATCTCCAGCCACTTGGGAGGGACACAAGTTCCCTTGGGGACACAGCTGGGCTCTTCTCCTGAGACGTATCTGCACACTCGGGCTGAGCCTCTCCCCAGCCCCTGGAGGAAATACTTGTGATAATCCTGAGAGAAAGGCCCCTCCCTGCAAACTGCTCATCTGCACTCTGTCTCACCAGAAAGCCTGCACCCGCTAGCCTGGGAGGCAAAGCTGGGGACACTAATAATGGCTTTTTGTTTTTTTTGCTTTTGTTTTTTTTTTTAGGGCCTCACCCCCGGCATATGGAGGTTCCCAGGCTAGGGGTCGAATCGGAGCTACAGCTGCCGGCCTTCTCCATAGCCACAGCAATGAGGGATCCGAGCCACATCTGCGACCTACACCACAGCTCACAGCAACATGGGATCCCCAACCCACTGAACGAGGCCTGGGATTGAACCCACACCCTCACGGATACTAGTTGGTTTGGTTTCCACTGCGCCACAATGGGAATTCGCAATAATAACTTTTTTTTTCCTTTTGTCATTTTAGGGCCGACCCGCGGCATGTGGAGGTTCCCAGGCTAGGGGTCTAACAGGAGCTGTAGCCGCCGGCCTACACCACAGCCACAGCAACGCCATATCCGAGCCGCACCTGCAACCTACACCACAGCTCACGGCAACGCCGGATCCTTAACCCACTGAGCAAGGCCAGGGATCGAGCCCGCAGCCTCATGGCTCCTAGTCGGATTCATTAACCACTGAGCCACGACGGGAACTCCAATAATGACATTTTTGGAGGAAGTGACATTTATATCCCATGCAGGTGAGTACCGGGTGCCCTATTTAGTAGGTGAACAACCTGGCGCCCCAGCTTGGTCATGCCTAGAGTTTCCAAAAGGTGAAGCAAGACCGAGTTCCTCGACCGCTCCCTAGATCTTGGTCTTCCAGGTGGGTGTGGGCCATCTGTGGACATTTTAGGAATGCAAGGAAGGCTCTTTCTTCTGCCTGCCCCTAGATACTGTTCAACCAGTTTCCTGTCTTCCATCCATCACCAGAATTCAAGGTTAAATTGAAAACGCACTTTAGGGAGAAACATGAGGCCCAACGCTTAGCACAGATACAAAAAGCTGAGTCCTTTCAAAAAGATCAGTTTTTCTGGGGGCAAGCAGTTCAGTCTAAGAAAAGACCGGGACGGGAGAGAGAGAGGAAGGGCTGGTCAGGGTATCTTAGTCTTTCTCTGGAAGCATCCACAAATTTTTTTTTTTTGTCTTTTTAGGGCCACACCTGCAGAACATGGAGGTTCCCAGGCAAGGGGTCAAATTGGAGCCACAGCCGCTGGCCAACGCCACAGCCACAGCAACTTGGGATCTGAGCGGCGCCTGCAACCTATACCACAGCCCACGGCAACACCCAACTCCTTTTTTTTTTTTTAATTTTATTTTTATTTATTTATTTATTTTTTGCTTTTTAGGGCCGCACCTGCGGCATATGGAGGCTCCCTGGCTAGGGGTCTAACAGGAGCTGTAGCCGCCAGCCTGCACCACAGCCACAGCAACGCCAGATTCGAGCTGCATCTGCGACCTATACCACAGCTCACGGCAATGCTGGATCCTTAACCCACTGAGTGAGGCCAGGGATTGAACCTGCAACCTCACGGTTCCTAGTCGGATTCGTTAACCACTGAGCCACGTCGAGAACTCCCATTTCTTAACCCACTGAGCAAGGCCAGGGATAGAACCTGCATCCTCATGGATGCTAGTCAGATTCGTTTCCACTGAGCCACAACGGAAACGCCTCCTTTCTACCAGCATAGGGTCAAATGTGTCTTCAGGAGCTTCCAGTAAAGGTTCCTGCCACTGCCTGGCCTGGGCTCAGTAGAAAAAGACCCCAGCAAAAGACTAGAACTCACCACTCTCTGCTTTGGCTTCCTTAACCTATGCCTGCCTCAGAAGGATGCCAAACCCTCAAGCCTAGGAGACCGCCAGCTGGCTGCTGGACCAGATCAGTTCTTCACTGCTGAGCTGTGAGCCTTGAAGAGCAAGCAAAGCGGTGGAAACTTGGCTTCCACCTCAAGCCAGGCAGCGAAACCTCTTTTACCTGAAGCCACATGACCAGAGGCAGTTCTGTGAAGTTCTTGCAGGGGTTGGTGGCATAATAGAGCCACCAGAACATGTGGGCATCCGTCCGGACAGTCACATAATCCCAAACTTCCTTGCCCTGCTCTTCGGGCCAGTTGAGGACTGCTCCTAAAACAGAAGAACAATTTGATATTTCCCGAAGGACGTCTATGTCCAGGTAAATTCCAAGCCCAGGAGAGATGGCTGGGCTGGGCGAGACATGATCTGGTTTATATTTCAGGCAATTTACCTTTTTCAACACAAATCTCAGCTGTGAAAAGACAAACCAAACTTAACAGGGTAGTGGCACAGGGGGTTTGGATCCTGATGTGGGATCTTGAGATCCCGGGACTGAATCTGGGCTGCAGCAGCGAATCCTAACCACTAGTTCATCAGGGAACATCCATGTAACATTTGGATTCTCAACAGTAAGCATGAAATATGTCTATAATCCTGTTTTAAAAAAGAGAAAGACTTAAATGAGCAACCCAAGGATGCTTGGCCATTTGGGCTCTCAGTCTCTGCTTCTCTTTATATCCCTCTCTGGGTCTGTAGATCTTTTTTTTTTTTTTTTTTTTTGCCTTTTGTCATTTTATGGCCCCGGGTTTATGGCCGCACCCGCGGCATGTGGAGGTTCCCAGGCTAGGGGTCTAATCGGAGCTGTGGCCACTGGCCTGCGCCGCAGCCACAGCAACGCAGGATCCGAGCCGCGTCTGCAACCTACACCACAGCTCACGGCAACGCCGGACCGTTAACCCACTGAGCAAGGGCAGGGATCGAACCCGCAACCTCATGGTTCC
>PVHT020001179.1:3069353-3079809 GCA_004024745.2 Catagonus wagneri
AGATTACTTCTAAATACTCTGTTTCAAAAGTGCATGAACAGAAAAACAAAAGACGTGACAACTCTGCCTTTCCCCTTCCCCTCCCTATCCCTCTGCCGCGACCATCAAAAACAGACAGAGGTCTTTTTTTTTTTTTTTTTGCCTTTTGTCATTTTAGGGCCACACCCACGGCATGTGGAGGTTCCCAGGCTAGGGGTCTAATCAGAGCTGTAGCCACTGGCCTACACCGCAGCCACAGCAACGCAGGATCCAAGCCGTGTCTGAGACCTACACCACAGCTCACGGCAATGCCAGATCGTTAACCCACTGAGCAAGGCCAGGGATCAAACCCGCAACCTCATGGCTCCTAGTCGGATTCGTTAACCACTGCGCCACGACAAGAACTCCCCAGATAGAGGTCTTTATCGGCAGCCTTGTGCAATGACAGAGTCCTGGGAGTTGAAGGAGGAGGATGCTGAGATTTGGGCCAGAAAAATGAAATACGCAACCAGGTTCTCTTAAGCTTTAACATGGGGTGCTCATGGAATGCTTATAATCCTATAATTCTGGTATTGGTGATGAGGCTCTGGAGAAACATTAGAAAGAAACTCTACATGTAAAAGTTACACCCTTAGTCAAATAGGAGTAACTACGTAACAAACATTAACCTAAACTTTTCCTGTCTAAAGATTCAAAATTGTGCATGGCTGGAGCCTCACATACATATAACTATTCCATAGTTAGACTTCTAGGGCTTCACTTTTTCACAGCAAAATAACACTATAACACCTATGTTTTTTCATATGGTATTTTTCACATTGGAATTATTACTCTGAGGTAAAATAGAAGTGATCTATTACATTAATAGACGTGATACTATTACATTAAAAGCTGCCAAGATTATTGCAGTCTGCCTTGCTCACTATTCTGCATCTGTGGACTCCACATCTGTGAATTCAACCAACAGCAGATCAAAAATATTCAGAAAAAAATTCTAAAAGCAGAACTTGAATTTGCTGCATTCAGGCAGCTATGTACCTAGCATTTACGTTGTACAGGCATACCTCGGAGATATGGAGGGTTTGGTTCCAGACCACTGCAATAAAGAGAATCTCACAATAAAGAGAGCCAAACAGGTGTTTTAGTTTCCCAGTGCAATAAGTTATGTCTACACTATATTATAGTCTATTAAGTGTGCAATGGCATCATGTCTAAAAAAGGTACGTGCCTTGGCGTTCCTGCTGTGGTGCAGTGAGTTAATGATCCGGCTTGTCTGTATGGCGTTGCTGGTTGGATCCCCAGCCTGGAACAGCGGGTCAAGGATCTAGCATTGCTGCAGCTATGGTGTAGGTTACAGATGTGGTTCGGATTCCATCCCTGGCGCAGGAACTTTCGCATGCTGCAGTTATGGTCAAAAACAGAAAAAAAAATATTTCACCAACCTTAATTAAAAAAAATTGTGGTGGTTCAGTGGATTAGGAATCTGGCTAGTATCCATGAGGATACAGGTTCGATCCCTGGCCTTGCTCAGTGGGTTAATCGGTGGGGGCTGGGAGGAGCTGCGAACTGTAGTGTAGATTGCAGATGGGTCTTGGATCCCGAATTCCTGTGGCTGTGGCATAAGCCGGCAGTTGCAGCTCTGATTTGACCCCTCACCTGGAAACTTCTATATGCTGTGGTGTGGCCCTAAAAAGACAAAAAAAAAGTTCTTGGAGTTCTCTGGTGGCACAATGGGTTAAGGATCCGACATTGCAGCAGCTCAGGTTGCAGATGTGGCATGAGTTTGATCCTGACCTGGGAACTTGCACGTGCTGTGGGCATGGCCAAAAAAATAAATAAATAAAAAATGAAAAAATAATAAAAAACTTCATTGCTTGAAATACTGCTAATCATTGGAGTTCTCTCAGGGCTCAGTGGATTAGGATCTGGAGTTGTCACTGCTGTGGCTCGGGTTTGATCCCTAGCTGGGGAACTCTCACACGCTGTACCCACTACAAAAAAAAAAAAAAAAAAAATGCTAACCATCATCTGAGCCTTCATGGAGTCATAATCTTTTCACAACATTACATCAAAGATCACTGATCACCATAGCAAATATAATAATAATGACAGAGTTGGAACTATTGCCAAATGGTGAAGAATTACCAAAATGTGACGCAGAGCCATGAAGTGAGCAAAAGCTTTTGGAGAAATGGTACCAACAGACTTGCTTGAAACCGGGTTGCCACAAACCTTCAATTTGTGAAAGATGCAATCCCTGTGAAGTACAGGAAGCTAAAGCATGCCTGGACTTATAACATAGCACATATTTGATATTATAAGTAATATGGAGATGATTTAAAGTATATGGGAGACTGTACACAAACACTGCACTTCTTTTCCCCTTCTTTCCTTCCTTCCTTCCTCCCTTTCTTTCTTTCATTTACCTCTTTAGGGCCACATTCGCAGCATATGGAGGTTCCCAGACTAGGGGTGGAAGCAGAGCTGTAGCCGCTGGCCTACACCACAGCCACAGCAACACCAGATCCGAGCTGCGTCTGCAACCTACACCACAGCTCATGGCAACACTGGGTCCTTAACCCACTGAGCGAGGCCAGGGATTGAACCCGCGTCCTCATGGATACTAGTTAGATTCATTTCCGCTGAGCCACGATGGGAACAGTGCACCATTATACTATTTTATATGATGAGAGAATTGAGCATCCCTGGATTCTGGTATCTGGGGAGCATTCTGGAATCAATCCCCCACAGACAGCAGGGGATGACTGGTTACAACATTGTAAGTATTATTATTTTAAAATCATGCGATGGGGAATTCCCGTTGTGGCTCAGCGGGTTGAGAATCTGACTAGTGTCCAGGAGGATGTGGATTCGATCCCTGGCCTCGCCCCGTGGGTTAAAGGATCCAGCATTGCAGCAAGTTGTGGCGGAGACTGAAGATGCAGCTCAGATCCTGCATTGCTGTGGCTGTGGTGTAGGCTGTTGGCTGCAACTCCAATTTGACCCCTAGCCTGGGAATTTCCATATGTCATGGGTACAGCCCTAAGAAGAAAAAAATAAAAAATAAAAAATAAATAAAATCATGGACTGGGCTTATTCAGCAGAAACGATGGAGGGAAGGAAATTGTCTAATAAAACAGTGTAATAAAAATCAACTAGAGGAGTTCCCTGGTAGTCTAGATGTTAAGGATTTGGCATTGTCACTGCTGTGGCTTGGGTCACAGCTGTGGTGAGGGTTCGATCCCTGACCTGGGAACATCTATGTGCCAGGGTCTTGGCCAAAAATTACAAACAAAAACCAAAATGACAATCAACTAGAAACTATAGTTGATCAAAGGCAGAGACAAAGGAGAAAAAAGTTGGTGGGGTTGTGGTAATGCGCGTTTTGACAGGTATGTTAATAAAATCCAACTGGGTGAATTTTTAAGATCTTATTGGCTTTATTCAATGTTTCATTAATCAGGCATTATTCAAGAGAGCAGACAGAAAGGAGCTTCAAGGAGCTGCACAAAATGAGAGACTTTTACAGGTAGAAGGGAGCAGAATGAGGAGGTTCTACTAGACAAAAACACAGGGTGGTTATTGCAAGGTTACCCGCCTTTAGGGGACGACAAGGATCTATTAGGCAAACTAGTGCTGATTAGGCAATTCCTGAATGACTGGTTTAAGATTCCATTTCTGGGAGAGCCTAAACTGTAATTGTCTCAGTTTGGTGAGGTGGGGCTTAGCGTGAGTGACTCCATTTGTGGCCTGGTGTCTTGTTGTTATTAGGAGTTTGGATTACACAGATGTATACATATGTCAAAACTCAGTAAGTGTACACTTCAGATTTGTACATTTCATAATAGGCAAATTTTGCTTGAAAAGGAAAAGAACTGGGAATTCCCGTCGTGGCACATGCGGAAATGAATCCGACTAGGAACCATGAGGTTGCGGGTTCAATCCCTGGCCTCGCTCAGTGGGTTAAGGATCTGGTGTTGCCGTGAGCTGTGGTGTAGGTTGCAGACACGGCTCGGATCTGGCATTGCTGTGGCTGTAGCGAAGGCCGGCAGCTACAGCTCCGATTAGACCCCCAGCCTGGAAACCTCCATACACCGCAAGTGCGGCCCTAGAAAAGGCAAAAAGAAAAAAAAAAAAAACCCACAAAAAAACAATTTCAAAAACAGCAGATTTTTCACCAGAAACCATGGACATGCTCAAGGTTCCCATAGTTGGGAGAATGGTGGTGTTTTACCTGTCTCCAGGGAGGAAACAAGAATAGCCAAGTAGGAGTTCCCTGGTGGCCTAGCCGGTAAAGGATCCAGCATTGTCACTGCTGTGGCAGGAGTTTGATCCCTGGCAGGGAAACTTCCGCATGCCATGAGCACAGCCAGAAAAAAAAAAAAAAAAGCCAGGTAAACAGTATTTAGGTAACTTGCCACTTTTCGGAGTAACAGTCTTCAGACTGGGGGTAAAATTTGTGCTGAAAAGTGCTCACTCAGTCTCTAAGGCAAGATAGCATATGTGTTTTATGAGAATCCAGTTCCTGGAGTTCCCGTCGTGGCTCAGTGGAAATGAAACTGACTAGGAACCCTGAGGATGCAGGTTTGATCCTTGGCCTCGCTCAGTGGGATAAGGATCCGGCATTGCTGTGAGCTGTGGTGTAAGTTGCAGATGCGGCTTGGATCCCTAGCTGCTGTGGCTGTGGCATCGGCTGGCGGTTGCAGCTCCAATTTGACCCCTAGCCTGGGAACTTCCATATGCCTCGGGTTTAGCCATAAAAAGCAAAAAATTAAAAAAAAGAAAAAGGGAGAGAGAATCCAGTTCTTCACCTATTTCACTCCAACTCCTGCCTAGAACTGATTGCCTGAGACTCTGCCTGTGCGCTGCTTCTGTTCTCCCCAGAGAAAAATATCTTTTTCCCTTCCGAGTCCATCTCCATAGCCTTATGGCACCTGCTATACTTGTTTATTTGTTTCCACCAGCTATTACTAAATTTAGGTTAACTTTAAAGAAAAGTGTATTGGATTCTGCTCTAAATCCTGTTGATAACAGCAATCATTGATACATAAACTGTGGTAATGCCCTGAATTTCAGAAACCAGCTTCATTGTCCTGGGATTAACTCTTCTTTCTTAGGTGTTGTTACGCTCTTCCAATCCTATCAAATGCATATTTGTACACACAGTTGATTTCAACTCTGATTAAAAATTGCTAACAAACCTATACATAATCGTCCATAAACATCCATGTCTCTATCCATTTGCCATGAGCATACAAGTCTTTGATCACAATCCTCATTTTTATGGAATTGGTATTTTTACAAAATGGTCATATTTACTCCAGCTTCATCTAATTTTAGCTCCACAGACTAGGCATCTCTAAGTGTCAGAGATAATCACTTCTGTCTTCCGAGCCTTCCCAGATATTGAGAAAGTGAACACTAGTGGCTGGTTAAACATTTCCTTTGACAGGCAAATGATTCTTTTTCTGGCTCCTGTCCATGGCATGTGGAAGTTCTGACCTGAGCCACAAAACTGACAACGCTGATCCTTAACTGTGTGAACTGGAGTCTGGCACTTGCTGCCACTTGCCATCAGCCTCTACATGGATTAAATCGCGAGCCACTGCAGCTGCTGACCCACAGCGCCCCCCAGTGGAACTCAGGGTGGAGATCAGGAGTCAGGCACTCTGTGCTCTGGGAAAACTGGAAGAACAGGTCTTCAGATGGATAGTTTTAGAAGGTTTTATGTGCCCAGTTCTTGCATCTCCTCCTATCCAGAAAAACACCAAAATCCTTCATGGTGATGTCTGCTTCTGAGACTAGTAGTAACCTTTACGACACCAGCCACAAACTCTTGTAAAATTGGTGCATGGCTGCACTCACCTCTCCTTCACCTTTATCGTATACACTGATATTATTTTTCCCTGCCTCCTTTTTTTTTTTTTTTTTGGTCTTTTGCCTTATCTAGGGCCGCACCCGCGGCATGTGGAGGTTCCCAGACTAGGGGTCTAACAGGAGCTGTAGCCGCCGGCCTTCGCCACGGTCACAGCAACGCGGGAACCGAGCCGTGTCTGCAGCCTACACCACAGCTCCCGGCAACACCAGATCCTTAACCCACTGAGCAATGCCAGGAGTCGAACCCCCAATCTCATGGTTCCTAGTCGTATTCGTTAACCACTGAGCCACGACGGGAACTTGTGCATATTTTTTAAGTCGACAACTGCTAAGCCACCAGGGAACTCCCCTAGTTATTTGTTTTTAACATTATGGAACCTAACTGAACTGTCGGCTCATGGAGTTATATATACTGTGTGTATATACATATATATATATATATATATATATATATTTTTTTTTTTTTTTTTTTTCTGGGCATGATGTGGAATCTCAGTTCGCAGACCAGGGACCATGTTGGACCAAACCACTGGACCACAGTCCAAACCCCTGGACCAAAAGGGATCTCCCCGAAAGTAATTTTAAAGACCAATCTCTAGATGATTTTAGCGTATAACTTGGAAAGAGTTTAAGGAACTGACGGATACCGCCAATAACATGTCTTTCTGTTCTTAACTACTTATATAAATGAAGAAGTTTTCTCAGGACTTCACATCAATTAAAAACAAACAAAATAGGTCCAGAACTGATGGAAAGCCCTGTTTCAGCTAGCAATGTCTATCCATAGAGACTGGGACTAGTTCAAATAACCTCACACAGCTCCTTTTATTATATTAATAGATATATTCCCGTGCCCATTTTATTTTCCCTTTTTAACAATCAGGTAACAAAATGTGCAGTGTTTCATGCTATTTTGATTAATTGTGTATCACTAATAATAGCAATAATTCCAAAAACCTAGAGCATTTGGGTCACAGGAAAATAAAACTTCAAAAAATTAAAAAAAAAAAATGTTTGTACTGGGAGTTCCCGTCGTGGCTCAGTGGTTAACGAATCCGACTAGGAACCATGAGGTTGCGGGTTCGATCCCTGGCCTCGCGCAGTGGGTTAAGGATCCGGCATTGCCATGAGCTGTGGTGTAGGTTGCAGACGCGGCTCGGATCCCGCGTTGCTGTGACTGGGGCGAAGGCCGGCAGCTACAGCTCCTGTTAGACCCCTAGTCTGGGAACCTCCATATGCCGCGAATGCGGCCCTTTCTAGAAAAGGCAAAAAGACAGAAAAAAAAGAGCCAATATTTGCATTAGGAATTCCGTTTCTCTCGCTCCTTTTTTTTCTTTTTTTAACAAGTGGTCGCACCTGCGGCATATGGAAGTTCCCGAGCCAGGGGTCAATCCACAGCCACTGAAGAAGCAATGCCGAGTAGTTATGCTACGAGCCACACGGGAAGTCCCGGAATTCCATCTTTTGCAACTGTATGACGAAAAATTTTATGAGCCGAATACATAGGGAGCTCATTTTTTGAAGTTATTTTATGTGCATGAGTAAATACCTTAGAAAACCACTGCTGAGCAGTGCTTTTTTTGTCTAGAGAGTTGCCTAACTTCGGACCCTACGTAGTGCTTAGTAGGAAAAGAATGAGTACATTTCACTTAGACTTTTGCCCTGTCTTGAACAATTGAATCAATCCCGCTCCGCCTCCTTGCCCTTCACGAAGCCTGTAGTAGTCACTTGCCACCAACAGGTGGCACACGGTAGCAGGCTCCAGGGGGCGGGCCCCCGAGCACGCCTCTCGGTAGCCCGGTGGTGTCTCTCGGCTTCCGTTGCGCATCGAGCAAGATGGCAGCCTCCGAGACGGTTCGGCTACGGCTTCAGTTCGATTACCCGCCGCCAGCCACCCCGCATTGCACGTCCTTCTGGCTTCTCATCGACTTGAATAGATGCCGATTTGTCACGGATCTCATCAGTCTCATCCGCCAGCGCTTCGGCTTCAGTTCTGGGGCCCTCCTGGGCCTCTACTTGGACGGGGGGCTCTTGCCCCCAGCCGAGAGCGCGCGCCTGGTACGAGACAACGACAGCCTCAGGTGCGCGGGCGGTTCGGGGCGCGGGGCTGGGGCATCGGGGACGCGCCTGCGCACGCCCGGGGCGCCTCAGGCCTCTGGAGACCGCCAGGGGCGTGGGGGGTCCCGGTTTGGGTGGCTGTCAAGGTGCGCTGCTCCCAGAACGCCGGAGATTCTGATTGGTCTCGTCTGGTGTGGGGGCTCAGGAGTCTGCACTGTAACGAGCATCCTTCCCCAGGATGCTTCTGGTTCAGGAGGTTGTCGGACCAAACTTGGAGAAACCTCGGTCTTGGGTTTGGGCAGAGCCAGAGTTCTTCTAGCCTTGCTGTAGCAGGCACTTACTTAGCCAGGCACAGTGTTAGCGGTGCGGGCGTGCCTTCCCCTGGAGGCTCGCAGGGTCAGGTGCCTGAGATCCAGGCAAAAGGACCAACAATCTTGTTTTCGTCACCATGGGCGGCTTGTCCAACCTCAGTGCTCACGCGATACCCCCCCCCCCCCGGCCCCGAGACTGGTTGCGTGTGATTCTGGGTCTTATCTGGGTTCCCTTTAGTAGGTGTTTGGGACCTTTTGAGTCGTGAATTGGAATCAAAATAGTTTTAAATATGCTTCTGGAAATTTGTTAAAAATGACACTGAGGTGAGTATCAAGGAGTAGCTGTGGTATAAATTTCCCGGGTGTGGTTGGTTTGTCTCAGTAAAATGGAGAGACACGATCATTTCAGTTCGGATTCAGATCTTGGACTGATTTATTCAAGGCCTTCTTTTTAAAGCTTAAGCTACGTAAAAAAAAAAAAAAAAATTGTAGAGCTGTGAACCAGGCTACTTCCTTCTGTTTGCCCTGTGTTAAAAGCTGATTATTCCTTTCCCCAGAGCATGTTCAGATTCATAGGACTTCTTCAGAACATCAGGGAATTTCATTTGGAATAATTACTGCATCTTTGAGTGTACGTGTGTCTTTCTTTTAAAATCAGGTACACTATGATTTACTAATAACGTATGGCTGTTTCTAATGACGATTTGAAATAGTCCAGGTTTCAAAAAGTTCTTTTTCCTTCTTGTTCGCGGTGGAATAGATTTCCATTCTCTTTGCGATTCAGGGGCTGTTTAAATATTACAGTTGTAAGGACTGTGTTGTCTCCTGTTTATACTTTCTGATCTGTCTCCTGCCTGTGAATTAATAACTTACTAATAACCAACTGCAGTTACACTTCAATTCATGAATCCTCTGGACATTACACTCTTTATAGTTAATGATGTCAAAAGCAAACCATGAAGGCTGTTTTAAGAGGAGTTCCCATCATGGCGCAGCGGTTAACAAATCCGACTAGGAACCATGAGGTTGCGGGTTTGATCCCTGGCCTCGCTCAGTGGGTTAAGGATCTGGCGTTGCTGCGAGCTGGGGTGTAGTTGCAGACGTGACTTGGATCCTGTGTTGCTGTGGCTGTGGCATAGGCTGGCAGCAACAGCTCCGATTCGACCCCTAGCCTGGGAATCTCCATATGCCGCGGGTGCGGCCCCCCCCAAAAAAAGGGCCAAAAAAAAAGAGCTATTAAAAAGAAAGAAATACAGCACAATGGCAGGCAGAATTCCTCCTTAACACCAAAATGCAAAATTGCATATGTCAAGAAATACCCGTGCAACTGGCTTGGGTAAGGAAACATCTTAGGAAAAAGTTGCATTTGGAAGTTTTGTGTGTTTTTGTGGTTTTGTGTCCCCAGCCATTCTCTGTCTTCCCCTGGCAGTTTCACTTTTCTTCAGAGCTACAGAAGGAAACATTCTCTTCTCTGGAAGGTACTTAATATTGTTGGAGTAGATCAAAAGAACGAGTGTTGTGTTTCCGTATACTGTCTTCTTGTGTCCTGTGGACATGGATGATTAAACCAGGTTTTGCTGCTAGTGCAGAAGATGGTTGAGAAAGGAGAGCTGTTCGTGAAACAGATGGTCAGGGAATATAGCAGTGCCTTGAAGGCTGGGTAGGAGATGTTGGGTGGCTCAGTATGGTTGTAGAGGAAAAAGCTACCCTGACTTGGTGAAGAGAGGAGGTTTATTTGTTTGTTTGTTTTCTTTTGTGGCTGTTCTGTGGCATATGGAGCTCCTAGGTCAGGGATCATATCTGAGCCACACTTGCGACCTACGCCACAGCTGTGACAATGCTGGATCCTTAACCGACCACGCCGGCCGGGATTGAACCTGCATCCTGGAGTTGCAGAGATGCCGCTGATCTTGTGCCACAGAGGGAACTCCCAAGAGAGGAGTCTGGCCATCAGAAGGACTCTGTTGGGCTTGCCAAGGGTGCTGACAGGACTCTCATGAGGAGAACTGGAACCCAGTTATGCAAATCCTGAGAGCTAACCCTGGAGGCTCGAGAGGCTTCTTCCCACTTGTGTGTCATAGCCGCTTCCTCACAGCCCTTCTCTTGAGCCCCCAGAATCTGCCTTCCTCTGCTCCCAGGCTACCGACAGGGAGCTCCTGAAGGCCGTTTCCAGCTCTCCTGGAAGGAGGAAGTGCTCCTATTTGTCTGGAGCCCCAGAGGTAGTCTCCTAG
>PVHT020001179.1:3080809-3097744 GCA_004024745.2 Catagonus wagneri
TTTTTTTTTCCTTAGGCCTCTCTCCTTGGCTTACAGACATCTGTCTCCCTTCTTACTGTGTTCTCACATGACCGTTTCCCTGTCCTCACCAAAAGACACACGACCTGGTGTCTCTGTGTGTGCAGATTTTCTCTCTCCTAAGGACACCAGTCAGATTGGATAAAGGCCCACTCTCACAGCCTTGCCCTAATCCTATTACCCCTTCCAAGGCCCGGTCTCCAAAGACAGTCATATTCACAGGTCCTGGGGATTGGGGTTCGAATTTTGAGGGGACACGGTTCAGCCCATGGCACCCCCCTGAAGAGACCTTCACAGAGGCCTGGCCGCAGCACCTGGTTTAGAAAGAGTGCGTCCTTCTGTGAGGAAACAAAGTGGCTTCTCTCCTCTTTCGCTCTTAACTCTGCGGCATTTAATACTGATTATTTAATACTGAACCTTAGAGTTCTCATTTCATTCTGCTGTGATCGGTAGCTCCTTGGATAGCCAGCCAGACCCCTCTGAAATGTCTGTGAGGCTGGCACTGGGAGTGAAGAAGTGTCTAAGCCAGGCTGAGGGCACACTGGGTTTCCTGAAACTTCGAGTGCCAAGAAAGTCCTTGCCATTGAGACTGCTGATCTTTGTGCAGCTCTGGGTCTCCTGACATTAAGCCTCATTTTATAGCCAGCTAATGGTATTGGAATATAAAATACCTAGCTCTTCTCTGTCATATCGAGAAGCATGCTTGTCTAATGCCTGTGGGTAAACAGAGACCAATGGAAGTTAGGCCTGGGCCACTTTCACTCTGGAACATTTGTAGTCCCCTCCTGTTCTTTTATGAAAACAAACAAAGGGAAGGCTTGTTGTTTAAAAAAAGAGTTACACTTCAGGAGTTACGTGGTGGCTCGGTGGGTTAAGGCTCCAGTGTTGTCACTGCTTTGGCTTGGGTCACTGCTGTGGTGCAGGTTTGATCCCTGGCTAAGAAACTTCTCATGCTGTGAGTGTGGCAAAAACAAACAAACAGAAAAGCAACTTAAAAATAGTTCATGGTAGGGAGTTCCTGTTGTGGCTCAGTGGGAATGAATCTGACTAGCATCCATGAGGACGCAGTTTCTACCCCGGCCTTGCTCAGTGGGTTAAGGATCCAGTGTTGCGGTGTAGGTTGCAGGCGTGGCTTGGATCCTGTGTTGCTGTGGCTGTGGAGCTCAGGGTCTGGAGTCAGAGCCCTGGGTTCGAATCTTGGCTCTGTGACTCATTAACTGTGTGTCCTTGGTCCAGGAACTTATTTCTCCGAAGCTGGTAATACAGGGCGCTGCAAGCAGCAACCAAACAGGAAGGGAGGCTGCAGGGGACAGATGGGACCTAAAGAGATTGCAGGTCCCTGCTTTCAAGCTCTTGGTTGAATTTTACTTCCATCTGATGGGGCAGGTTCACTGAAAACCCACCAACTCCCACCCTCAGGGCGTTAATCATTGTATCAATAAAAATCAGAGCTAACATTTGGAAAGCACTAGCTCTGAGCCCAGCACTGCTCTAACTATATATGAGAGCTCATTTGAGTTCTGTAATTATTATCATAACCTCCATTTTTACAGACAAGAAAGGTTAAGGTAATGATATTAAAAAAATTTAAAAGCAGAAGAAGCATTTGAATGCAGACAATCACTTTGGCCTTGGCAGGCAGTGGGGTGTGGGGGTGTGTGTGCCAGGCAGTGAAGATAAGCATGTCTGTATTTCTGTCTGATAGAATCTTAGAAGCAAAGTTGCAAATTTAAAAGGAGTATCTTGGAGTTCCCGTTGTGGTTCAGTGGAAACGAATCTGACTAGTATCTATGAGGATGCAGGTTTGATCCCTGGCCTCGCTTAGTGGGTTAAGGATCCTGCGTTGCCATGGGCTGTGGTGTAGGGTGCAGACGCGGCTTGGATCTGGCGTGGCTGTGGCTGTGGCCAGTAGCTACAGCTCCAATTTGACCCCTAGCCTGGGAACCTCCATATGCCGCGGGTGTAGCCTTAAAAAGACAAAAAAAAAAAAGGAATACTTTTCATTTTGATGATACTACTCAGTTTGTCCTGCAGAGATTTTGAATGAACAGTGGAGAGTCTGTTTGAAAACTTTCTTGAAATCAGTCGCTTTCATTGCTAATTATACAGGTAATTTCACTTTTCTCTGCAAAAGAATGGCTATAGTCACCTTTGTAAAAGGACAGTGGAGAAACGAAGAGCATTGCCAGGGAAATTATCCACCCCAAAAAGAATGGTACCTGAGCAGACCCAGGCTGACTGATCTTTGTTTTCCAGGTGGCCTTTTGTCTCTCAATCTTAATATGTCCCAAACTGAAATTATTCTCTTCAGGAAAGCAGGTAGGGGAGGCTGCAACAATCACAGGTCAAGTACCTACAGATCCGCGGTCTGCAGAGCCGGTGAGATGATGCTGAGAGCTGCTTTTGAAAGCATGATGGTGTTGCACGCTCCTCTGAAAGCCAGGGGTCCTGCCCACACCCACAGGCAGCACATGTGGTGTCCCAGTGAATTTATGGCCCACAGTGGCTGTACAGAAGGTCTTGCTGTCATTTTCCAAATGTGATGGAAAGTTTAGCTCTAATTGATTATCTCAGAATTGAAACTTGACTCATAGCATTGCTACAAGTGAAAACAAGTTGATCAAGATGTTAAGGAGGAGGAGGGATGGCTTGGGGGTTTGGGATTGGCACATGTACACTGTGGTGTATGAAATGACTGGCCAACAGGGACCTGCTGCATAGGGAGCTCTATTCAATATTCTGTGATAACCTATATGGGAAAAAACTCTGAAAAATAAAGGATATGTGTATATGTATAACCGAAACACTTTATTGTACAGCAGAAATTAACACAATACTGTAAATCAACTATACTTCAGTAAAATTTAAAAATATGAAACAATAAAGAGTTCCTGCTATGGTGCAGTGTTCTATTCAGGCGGTCAATGGATTGGGCAAAGCCTACTCACACTGGGGCCGTCTGCTCACAAGGGCAATCTACTTTATATAGTGTACAAGTTCACATGTCACCGTCACCCTCACAGACTTGCTCAGAGCAATCCATCCTCATGGATACTAGTTGGACTAGTTGGATATGTTTCCGCTGTGCCACAATGGGAACTCCTCTATTCAGTTCTTTTGCCCATTTTTCAATTGGGTTGTTGGTTTTCCTTTTTTTTTTGGCTTTTTAGGGCTGCACCCGAGGCATATGGAGGTTCCCAGGCTAGGGGTCTAATCAGAACTGTAGCCGCCGGCCTTCGCCACAGCCACAGCAACACGGGATCCGAGCCGCGTCTGCGACCTACACCACAGCTCACGGCAACGCCGGATCCTTAACCCACTGAGCAAGGCCATGGATCAGCAAGGCCATGGATCGAACCCGCACCCTCATGGTACCTAGTCTGATTAATTTCTGCTGCGCCATGATGGGAACTCCTGGGTTGTTGGTTTTCGATTGTTGAGTTGTGTAAGTTGTTTTTTTTTTGTTTTTCTTTTCTTTTCTGCGACCTACACCACAGCTCACTGCAACGCCAGATCCTCAGCTCACTGAGCGAGGCCAGGGATTGAACCTGTGTCCTCATGGATGCTAGTTGGATTCATTGCCACTGAACCACAAGAGGAACTCCTTGTGATCTGTTTCTAAATGAAAGAGCGGTGATGTTCACCACTTCATGGTGGTGTTCAGATTAGAGAAGATCTCTAGAAAATGTTTAGGATGCAGTAGATGATCAATAAGTAAAACTAGTCATCTGAAAGTTGACCATGAGTGATGATGCCATATGGGCCTTTTTGTTAAAAAGTCTTTTGTCCTTAAGTAATTTGATGTTTTTTTTTTTTTTAATTAATTGATGACAGTGACAGTTTTCAGTAATCTCAGTGTATAGCTACATCCTGGAGACCTGCTTATGAATCGCTTACTGAAGCTCTCTCTCTTGTTCTTTTGATAGAGTTAAATTAGAAGAGAGAGGAGTTGCTGACAGTCCTGTAACAGTTAGTAATGGTGATAGCACTCGTTTATTACCTAGAAAAGCAAAGAAGCGGGCGTTTAAGTTGGAGGAGGGTGAAGAAACCGAACCCGATTACAGAAATTCAAAGAAGCACTGGAAGAGGCAGGAGAACATTAACAGTGAGAAGAACTTGGATCTGGCACCAAACGCTGTCACAGAGCAGAGTGTGAGTAAAAAAAACAAGAGGAGAAATAAAGCCACGTGTACCGTCCTGGACGATGACGACGGAGAGACTGAAAGAAAGTCGTCAAAGAAAAAGGAAAAGCGTGAATACAAAACACAGGCCAAGAGTCCCAAGGCTTCTAAAGCACAGTCAGTGAAAGAGTGGCCCATCCAGAAGAGCACTTGTCCAAAAGGCCCTCCTGCTAGAAACAGCTTCGTGAAGGCTAAAAGGAAAAGCGGCACAAGCGTTCGTACCAAAGATAGTCCCCCTTCGTCCTCAGAGTCCGAGTCCTGTCACGAATCGGCCAGTGATGGTCTCAGCAGCGTCATCCTGGAGGTCAGACATTCCTCGGAGAAAATGTCATCCGAGTTATCAAAGGAAGGACCCGCTGTGAAAACCATAACTGCAAACAAAGTGGCTACAAAAGCTGGCTTTACCTCTGCCCCTGTCAAGGGCACAACCTCCGGCACGTCATCTTCTAGTTCAGACTCTAGTTCAGAGTCAGATGACCAGTGCGTGCTGTCCAAGAGTGCCCCCGAATGTGCCGCGGAGTTCTTAAAGACTGGAAGCTTCTTGGCAGGCAGAGCCTGCCCAGGGCCATCGTCGCAGATTCCAAATGCCCCGGGCTGGAAGCCGTCTGACGCACGTGGTGGCAGACAGGCCCTTGGTCCTCCTCCCAACGTGACTGTCCCCTCCGGTTTGGGAAGAGGCTGGGGCAGAGGAGAAGACCCTCTTTCTTGGAAGGGGGCGAGGGGCCGGGGGATGCGGGGGAGAGGTCAGGGACGGGGGGCTGCCGTCCCCTGTGTTTTAAATAGAAATGCCGAGTATCAGAAGCAACAGCAATTGAATGAAATGGTGACAAACTCATCTACGATTATCCAGGTTAGTCTTATTTGTTGTGGGTTTACCTCTTCCCCTTCACACATATATTGTGGGAGTTGAGTTGATGTCGTGGGGTCACCTTTTTTCTCACCAGAAACCGATTATATCGAGAATCTGTTTTTCAGAATCCCATCGAGACACGGAAGAGGGACTACAGTCTCTTACCGCTGTTAGCAGCTGCCCCTCAAGTTGGAGAAAAGATTGCATTTAAGGTACAGTTCAAAACAACAACACTTATAGCAAAAAGGCTTATCCCCCCTTCCAAATAAACTTACCAGCACATCAGATTACATTTATATTTCTAACTTAAAGGAATTTATAAATTATATTAATAAAATTTAATAAACATTAAACTGTAATTCATAATTATATCGTATTTATAAAAACTCTCCCTGGGTCATACCTTTCATGCTCTCTTACCTGGCATGTAGTCGGTGCCCAGGAATTGTTTCCCAGATGAATGATAGTGAATCAGCCTGGTGTCTGGAACATGGAAGTGCTCAGTAAAAGAAAATGGTCCCGCAGGAGTTCCTGTTGTGGTACAGAGGAAGCGAATCTGACTGGGAAACATGAGGTTTCTGGTTCGATCCCTGGCCTCACTCAGTGGGTTAAGGATCCGGCGTTGCCGTGAGCTGTGGTGTAGGTCCCAGACACGGCTCGGATACTGCATTGCTGTGGCTGTGGTGTAGGCCGGCAGCTGTAGCTCCGATTAGACTACAAACCCCAATCAACCTTTCCTACTGGAACCCCTGTTTTGCCATAGGCTCACAGTAGGGCCCCCAGAGTGTCTCGCGGGCACCCCAACACTGTGTGTTTTGCTTTCTCAGGAGTAGGAGGAAAGGAACCACAGGGCTTGTGTATTTCTTCTTCTTTTTTTAGCTTTTGGAACTGACATCCGATTATTTTCCTGATATCTCTGACTACAAGGTAAGAGCCTTTATTTAAAAATAATCAAATGTCAGTATATAGAGAAGCTAAAGTCAGATTTAATACTGCCAATATGGATAATATGTGTTTTTATGGAGTAAATAATGTCATAAAGTAGAAAATTAAAATAATTATCAAAATGTGAACTTTTAAATTTCATCACTTTGAAGTCTCCCAGTGTCTTTTTTTTACACACTTGGAAAGAATGTATAATGGGAATGACAAGTTTATTTTTTGTTCCTCATTTTTTAAAATAATCAGCTTAGACACACAGTTATTTGAGTACCCCTTCTCCATAATCCTAAACTGAAGAAAAAATCATAAATAGCTCTCAGCCAGAAAATTTGATTATTTTCAGCATAGGAATCTATTTTATATATTTGTGAATTGCTGCTGGTTATTATGATCTAATACGGTTTCTTTTGCATTACCAGTTAATCACAGGTAATTCACAAACATTATCCTTGGCATTTACTAATTTAATATTTGTATGGGACTTCATATTGACCTAAGAACTTTATCCAGTGAGTAAAAGTTTGACTCAATCAGTGGGATTATAGCATCACAGGTTTTCTTCCCTTTCTCACCCATTCAAAATTCTGTTGAGGAGTTCCTGTTGTGGCTCAGCAGAAATGAATCTGACCAGGATCCATGAGGATGCAGGTTTGATCCCTGCCTCAGTCAGTGGGTTAAGGATCCAGTGTTGCCGTGAGCTGTGGTGTAAGTCGCAGACGCGGCTTGGATCTGGCATTGCTGTGGCTGTGTCGTAGGCTGGCAGCTACAGCTCCGATTCGACCCATAGCCTGGGAACCTCTCCATATGCCACGGGTGGGGCCCTTAAAAAAAAAAATTCTGTTGAAAATTTTGTTAAAAGGCACTCTTTTACTTCAATGTGAGATTCAGTATGTAAGTGCATTTTTAAAAAGGTAATAATTGATAATATTAATACAGTAATATAGATAAGGTACAAGGAGATTTGATTTAATCTGAGTTGATACCTTGGAAGCCTTTTAAAATCTTGGTAAGAACCTTTCCTCAAAAGCAGGCTAGGAGTTCCTGTCATGGCTCAGAGGTTAATGAATCCAACTAGCATCTGTGAGGACGCGGGTTCGATTCCTGGCCTTGCTCAGTGGGTTAGAGGATCCAACGTTGCCGTGAGCTGTGGTGTAGGTTGCAGATGCGGCTCAGATCCCACATTTCTGTGGCTCTGGCGCAGGCCAGGGACTATAGCTCCAATTTGACCTCTAGCCTGGGAACCTCTCTGCTGTGGGTGCAGCCCTAAAAAGACAAAAAAAAAAAAAAAAAAAGGCAGGCTAGAAAAAGAATCAGTTCATGAAGGGATCTGGTTGGTTAGTTCTGGGTAATTGGTGTTTCATCATCTTTTTCATCTTCTTAGCCCCTTTATATAGGTGAACACATAATTTGTCATTTAAATCAGAAAGCTTGTGAGTAAAAAGGATTAGTATTATATTAATAGTTATACTGAAAGGATATGTAAATAGACCTATTTTGGGCAAACCAGGATGTTTTGTCACCCTACCATAGATGGCTAATTTAATTCTGTGATATGTGAGGAAATGGAAATAAAATAGAATTGATACGTTCCACAACCTCTAGCAATTATAATTCTAGATGATACTGATTTCTTTTAAAGCTCATATTAAATGGATCTTGGTCATTATAGTTATACTAGAAAGCTCTTTGCTTTATTTGCAGTATTTTTAGAACTTTTTGGAAATTGCTGTCAAAACCATGGTTTTTTCAAGAGTAAAAACTCGGTACCATTTTTTTTGCTTTAATTGCAAGTGCTATTATATAGCTCCACCACCAGCTTCATTCATTAAGTTTGTTTTTATTTTTTCAGTCTGTTAATGCTTATTAAAAGTGTCAAATTTGATTTTTGTTAAATTTAAAGTGTCTGTTTCTGAAGTTAACTTTGTTTTTTAAATTTTTTTTAGTTTTTTAAATTAAAGCATAGTTGATTTGCAATGTTGTGCCATTTTCTGCTGTACAGGTTTGTCTTTAAAAATTCAAATCTATCTTCAAAGAGCGCAGTCTTCTCAGTCCCTGACCTTGTCTCATTTGTATCCGTGGGATTTTAATTTGTGGCGGTGACTGAGTGATGATGCAGAGAAGTCAGTACTGTTGAGAGAGGATTTGTTACCTACCTTTCTCAAGAGAAAGGGGACTGCTCCTCCAGGCGGGACCACAAGAGACAGTACCCAGGTGTGGCCAGGAGGCAGAGGCAGGGGTGAGGAGAAAGCCTAGGCTATGGCTTTATTGGGGATGGGGTTGGGGAGACAGCTTAGGATGGGCAAGTTTGAATCATTAGCAGGCTTTGGGCTCGGGGGGTATCCTGAGTTGTGTGGTACCTACTCCGGGGATGACTTAGCCAAGGGAGTACTGGCTTGGTGGGTAGGAGTTTTATTTTCCCTATGCACTGATTTATGTAAAATTTGAGATAAAATTTTACATAGCATAAATTTCACCATTTTGCCTATTTCGAAGTGTACGATTCAATGGTCTTAGTCTACTCAGAATATTTCAGCTGTTGATTTTTGACTTGGCCTTTTCTTTTTGAAAGGAAGGAAAAATATTAAGCCATAATCCGGAGACCCAGCAAGTAGACATAGAAATTCTTTCATCCTTACCTGGTGAGTCTTCTAGAAGAGAATTAGAAAATGTAGGTTCTTCAAGTCTACATTGGTTTTCTAAATAAGTTGTTGGATTTGTTCCAAAGCTGTTAGGAAAGTCGCTTTTATTACTGTAATTATGTTATTTCAGGAAAATTACGTAGATTTATGGAAATTGACAGTAAAAAAGTATTTCTCTGAAACCTAGGTTGAATGCTGACACTCAGGATGGTTACCGAAAACTTTGCTTCTGCTTTCACTGTGTGTGGGTCAGCTATGAGAGATGGGGAGAAATTTGGTAGAATCCTGGGACAACTCCGCGCTCCGATTGCACTCGCAGCTTCCGCATTCTTGCATCACTTAAAACCTCAGGACTCAAAAATTGTGGAAATGCACATATATATTAAGGATATGGTTTATAAAAGAAAGACAGCTCTAGTCTGTGGACTTGTAAGACCTACCAGCCCTATTTCAAAAGATTGGCAAATGAACATACTTCTATGTGTTAAGTCAAAATAAAATGTCTGAAGTGTGAGTGCATACACACTCTCACACGTTATTTTAAATTGTTCCCTGCTTTATCCTGGCTTTACCCCATCTGTTATTGGCTCTGAAATCCTGGAATAGGCGGGCTTTTTACTGTATGTGGCTTAACTTGGATTGTGTTTGCAGAGGCCCCTGGCCAGAGAGTAGAGGCGATCCCCCTTTTTATTGTTGGGCCGTACCCGTGGCATGTGGAAGTTCTCGGGCCAGGGATCGAACCCACGCCACAGTTTTGGCCTGTGCCACAGCTGCAGCAACACTGGCTGCAGCACAAGGGAACTTTCGAGATCCCTTTTTTTTTTTTTTTAGCAGACTCTAAGGAATTAATTATTTCCTGTTCATGTTTAAGTAAGGTAGTGAGTAAAAGATTCAAAACTCCAGTACATAGAAATCACTCAAAAAGGTTTTCTAACAAAGTCCCTTTTTGATACTAAGGAAATGACTAGATATAACTTACACTGGTTTTTCAGCTTTCTTCTGACTGAGCTTCATTTGAACCTATCCCCACCCCCACTTCTTAGGAATGGTGGACAGAGAAGTTTGTCTGTGGTCAAATTCTGTGGACATAACCTGATCACTTCTTGTCGGGTGATTGACGGTGATGATGTTCTTCTTGGGAGCATCAAGAAATACTTTACCTGTTCTCTTAAGAGAAATACAGGTAGTCCTCACTTTGCATGGTTCTGATGTACATGAACCTCAGTTTCCCTGGTTTAGTTAAATAAAAACAAGTTCCCCAAGGACGTTGGGTATGTTAACTATTAACTGTAATTGCATAAAGCACTGCTAGTTCACCAATTGTTACATAAATAAGATGCCCATTATGATTAGTGACCAGCGTCACTTCTTTCAGCGTCTCTTGGTGGTTGGTCACCGTGCCTCTGCTACTCGGTTGCCGTAACACTCCAAAATGTGTAGTTGTTTCTCAGGGATAAATCCACGTGACTTTTTACCAAAATAGGTTATTGAGGTAGGAATTGGCCCGCCGAGATGAAGCCACAACAAAGAAACAAAAGTGATAATGCTAAAAGTGACATCCAAATCGAGTTTAGGTGGAATTGTAGAAAAAATAGCTAGCCGTGGGAGTGTTGACAGTGCAGTTTATGTGAACTTCTTGACATAAATGAAGAAAGTAGTTGTGATGAAAGGTTAAGGACGTCCTAGAAGTGACACTAGCAAAAAAACTTACAGAACTGTGGAAAAAAACCTCTCAGAGCTATTTCATGACAACAACAGCTCAAAGGATAACATATTGCAAGCTGTTCCAAACTGAGAAAGGAGATAGAGCAGAGTGCCACTCTGTGCTTACATAACAGAAGGTGAGCATTGTTCAGACTATGCTCGATAAGTCTTTTACAAAGAAATGGACCACTTTAGGAGTTCCCTGGTGGCCTAGCAGGTTGCGGATCCAGTGTTGTCAGCATCGTGACATTGGGTCACAACTGTGACATGGGTTCCAACCCTGGTCTGGGAACTTCCGCACTCCACGGAGGCAGCCAAAAATTTTTTAAAAAGAATTAGAGAAGTTCCTGTTGTGGCTCAGCAGAAATGAATCTGACTAGCATCCATGAGGACCCAGGTTCAATCCCTGGCATCACTCAGTGGGTTGAGGATCTGGCGTTGCCGTGAGCTGCGGTGTAGATCGCAGACACGGCTCGGATCTGGCGTTGCTGTGGCCATGGTATAGGCTGGCAGCTACAGCTCCCATTGGACCCCTAGCCCAGGGTCTTCCAATATGCCTCGGGTACGGCCCTAAAATATATTTATAAAAAAAAAAAGGGAGAAAAAAAAGAACACTTTAATTCTCACTATCCTAAGTCACAGTGTACTACATAAATAGGAGTCTACATAAATTGTATTTTTTTTCATTTCCTCATAGAGTAAAGATTTTACTGTTTTGACAAAATATTATAATTTTTTTCCCATTGGTTAAGATGATTTTGCATGATTTCAGCCTGTGTGGTCATTTTAATGGCCCCACCCTACCCTGGGAAGTGAGGCCTTTGTTAACACCTAGTAAGAATGTGAGGGCACGGCGAGATGTAAGAATTTTGCAGAGGAGCTCCTGCTGTGGCTCAGCAGTAATGAACCTGACTAGTATCCACGAGGACACAGGTTCAATCCGTGGCCTCGCTCAATGGATTAAGGATCCAGCGTTGCTGTGAGCTGTGGTCTAGGTCGCAGATGTGGCTCAGATCCCGAGTTGCTGTGGCTGTGGTGTAGGTCGGCAGCTCCAGCTCCAGTTCAACCCCTAGCCTGGGAACTTCCACATGCCAAGGGGTGTAGTCCTAAAAAGACCAAAAAAAAAGGGGGGGGGATGTTGCAGAATTCATATTCCCTTCCCTGTTGAAACATACTAGTTATTTGGGGGATTACCTCTGCTGGGACTGCTACTGGTAGTGCATCAAACTCGTTTCTTTATGATGGAGGGAAAGTTGTCACTGATCAGTAGCCCAGAAGCTCCTGTCTGTGGGTGCAGGGTTTTCGAAGGATCTCCTGTCACCGAGCACTCCATGCTTTCCTGTGTGTACCCAGCCTCCACATCGATGGACAGTTGGTTTGTGCTTGTTTTTCTAATGGTGTGAATTCCCCGTAGAAGAACATTTTCACTACTGGGAAATGACTTCTTGTCTCTCCTCCCTGCCGTCTGGTTTCAGCCATGAAAGAACCTGGGAAATTTGATTTGGTATATCACAACGAAAATGGAGCTGAGGTAGTGGAGTACGCTGTGACGCAGGAGAAGAGGGTAGGCGTGCTTCTCTTCTTGGGATTGCTTGGTCGTCCATTCTCTCGACTGGCTCCTGGTGGTCTGGGAGGTGACACCGCAGCTTCCTGAACTACCTGGATTAAAAGCGTAAAGGATCTAGGCCTCGGGGATCTCTGTCATGCCTGCGGGGTGGCCATGACAGTGCCGAGTGCAAGTGAGAGCATCTTGAACCTCAGAAAGCCTGCGTGACAAAATGCACAAATGATAAATCTTATTTAATTAAAACTGTAGAGTTGCATAAATCATAGTTTTATAAGGGTTTCAGTAGAAAAGAGTAGCATATTTATAAAAAAACTTTTTACCGATGTTTACATTGAAAAAAGGACACATAGGTGTCTTGCTTGAGTGGTTTTCAAGCGAATGAACATAGCTCATGTAGGAACCAGCACCCAGATCAAGAAATAGAACATTGGAGTTCCAGTTGTGGCACAGTGGAAATGAGCCCAACTAGGATCCATGAGGATGCAGGTTCAATCCCTGGCCTTGCTCAGTAGGTTTAGGATCCCACGTTGCTGAGAACTGTGGTATAGGTTGCATATGCAGCTCTGGTGTTGCTGTGGCTGTGCTGTAGGCCGGCAGCTGTAGCTCTGATTTGATCCCTAGCCTTGGAAACTCCATATCCCATTTGTGCAACCCTGAAAAGCAAAAAGAAAAGAAAAGAAAAAGAACATAAATAGTCACTCCGGAAATCTCCATCACATCTCCTTGCATTCACTACTCCCTCCCAAATGTTGCCACAATCCTGACCTATAACAGCACAGATAATTTTGAAGAATGACGTCAAATGATGACTCTGTCTTTTAACTTTCTTTAAATCCTTAAGTTGCCATTTTCAGAAGTATATGGTTTAAAGCTTTGTTGGCAGCCAGACTTCCAGAGTCGCCAGAATGGGTGCCACAATAGAATATGGTAGCAATAAAGTGAATAGAATTTATATTTAAGAAACTTCTTCTTCTTACAGTGTTCATACTTGAAATATTATTACGGTATTCTGAGTTTTAGTATTGCAAAGTCACGTTTTGTCTAAAGTGTAAACTTGTGGAAACCCTAACCAGACTGTATGTTTTGCTTGGTCTTTAAGATAGATGACAGTCTTAGGGATTTATTCCAAAAGCACATTTTTTA
The DNA here is from genome assembly GCA_004024745.2 of Catagonus wagneri. Lineage (NCBI taxonomy): Eukaryota > Metazoa > Chordata > Mammalia > Artiodactyla > Tayassuidae > Catagonus > Catagonus wagneri. Next base: position 3,093,854 of record PVHT020001179.1, read on the forward strand.
GGGTCTGTGGTAGGCTCAGCAGATTTGGCCCAGTCTCCTGTATTTCTTTATTTGCAATATACGCCGCCCCACTTTTTTGGTTGAAGTGTATTCTTGGAAACTACACTGGAAAATTAAATGTTGGAGGTTTTCCTCTTAGAGGCCTTATTAAACAGAGGCCTGAAGAAGAGCCTGTAGTTACCTTTTCTGACACTAGGTGGCCCTCATTATTCATCCATAGGGCCCATGTGAAATACCTCTTGTTTTTAGGCAGCACAGGATAAAAACTACAGAGCTGCATGAAAGGGCATCGCAGTCTAGCAATAGCTTTTCTGGGCCACGTCTGCCTCCCACAAGGCCTGCCGGCTGCCTGTCCACAGAGGCTTGTTGGGCAAATCCTCCTGATGCCTTTGTAACCAGCTAGCCCTCCCCCCACAGCCCCTGCCCTAAACCAAAGAAAGATGAAATATGTTTAATGCAAAATTTAGCTGCATTCCAGGTCAACAGATTATTCTACCCCAACTGAACTGCGTTTACTGAGACTGAAATCACTCCAGGTCTTCGAGCATTCTGCACAAATGGAGACTGACTTGGCTGAAGTTTTTAACTGGCAGCTTCATATGATCTCAAAATGAAATCTCTAAACTGAATATTTTCTGTTCTTCTTCAGATCACCGTTTTTTGGAGAGAGCTAATTGATCCAAGACTGATTATTGAATCTCCCAGTAACACGTAAAGCGTGGAGCCTGTCTGCGTTTGACCTCTCCACCTCATGGTTTATAAATGTCTTCTTTGTGAAAGTGACTATAACCTGAACTTTAAAAAAAAAAAAAAAGATTTGAGAGTTGTATGCATTTTTGGTTATCTTCACTTTACTGCATAGAAAAAAAAAATCTACCTCATTGTTTAAAATAACATGGGGGTTGCTTTTGTAGCCCACCCCCCGACACACACCCCTTCCAGGCTTAATTTTAGCAACAAAATCTAAAACATGATGTCATTCCTTCAGGCATTGTTTATAAAGCAATATGTATGGTTTCTTCTCTCTTTTTTTTGACCAACAAGTAGCCATCGTCATTAGGGGATTATAATACCAAGTACAATAAATGCTGCATATCTTGTCTTCGTAAGTTTTACTAAGTAACATTTTAAACTACAAAAGCATGTTGCTTAATTTTTGTTCACTTAAGTTGTTCAGTTCAAGGTGGGACATCTTATACATTTCAAGTATTTGATACTTGTAATTGTCAAAAGTTGACAGGTAGTCGGGTTTGTGGCAGGCATTGAGTTAAGGAATCCTTTCACACTTTGCTCAACTTTGAAATGAAGGATTCTCAGGGCCTGTGGAGAGCAATGGAAATAAGAGCTCGTGTGTGCCTGGAGAAGAACTGGGGCTCCACTCAGGTGAGAGTACTGACCATGAGTTCAGACCAGGGTTATCTTGCTACAAGATCCTGAGCACCTGGCTGAGCGTGCTGGAGTGAGATCTTGCACAGAAACTTCCTTTTCTGTTATTATTCAACACAAAGCTAGAAAAGCTAAAATATATACTGTGAAAAATGTTTTAACAAAACATCCGATCCCTCCTTCAGCTTTGCAGATTTTTAAATAAAATCATATTGAACTAAACTTTCACGCTGAGTCATCTTCAGTTGAGGTTTGCAGATTTCCATCTTGTTTTACAATCATGCAAAGGATTTTCCGGAACAGGAAGTTTTGCCTTGACTAAAAGAAAAAAAAAAATGGAGTTCCTGTCGTGGCTCAGTGGTAATGACTAGTATCCATGAGGATACGCGTTCGATCCCTGGCCTCACTCAGGATCCGGCATCGCCATGAGCTGTGGGGTAGGTTGCAGATGTGCTTCGGATCTACTAGTGCTGTGGCTGTGGCCTAAGCCAGTGGCTACAGCTCCCATTCAACCCCTCCCCTGGGAACTCCTATATCCCTTGAGTGTGGCCCTAAACAGCAAAAAATAAAAGAAAAAAAGGTGTAACCAGGTTTAGTCTAGTGGGGTTTGTAAGATCTGGGAGCCATTGCACCAAAGAAGATGCTTGCCATTTTTAATTTGCATGGCATTAATGTATATAAAAATGTGTACTTAATTGATTTGAAAAGAGAAGTGTTACTTCAGAAAGAGTGAGATTAATGATGGATCTTGGCACTGGAGTTCTTGCATAGCACGATTTCTTTCCAGCGTTTGAAAAACAAGATAGTAGATAGTCTTGTAAATACCAACAGGTACATGGACAGGAACCAATGTTCAGCATCACTCATCATCAGGGAAATGCAAAATGGAAATGCAAATCAGGACCACAATGCGATATCACCTCCTACCTGTTAGGATGTCTCTTCTCAAAAAAACAGGTAACAGTTTTTGGAGAGGATGTTGAGAAGAGAGGACCCCGTGCACTTGGTGGGAATGTAAGTTGGTACCTCCACTGTGAAATTAAAAGTGGAACCATCATATGGTCCAGCTTCTGGGTATTTATCTGAAGAAAACAAACACGCTGACTCGAAAAGATATAATGCACCCCTGTGTTCATTGCAGCATTCCGTAATAGCCAAGATACAGAAACATCGATGTCCATCAGGGGATGAATGGATGAAGAGAATATAGCGTGTGTACCTTATTCAGCCATAAGGAAAGATTGAAGGAGCTCTCTTGCAGCGCAGTGGGTTAAGGCTCCTGCACTGACACAGCAGCAACTTGGATCGAAGCTGTGGCATGGGTTCAGTCCTTGGGCCAGGAACATCCACATGCTGCAGGTGCAGCAAAGAAAGAAAGAAAGAAATCTTGCCATTTGTGATAACATGGATGAGACCTTGAGGGCATTATGCTAAGTGAAATAAGTCAGAGAAAGAAAAATACATGATATCATTTATATGTGGAATCTCAAAACCAAACTTATAGATAGAACACATTGGTGGTTGCCAGAGGCAGGGAGTGGATAGTGGACAAAACCATTGAAAAGAAATGATACAACCTTCTTCCACTTAAATAAGTCCCGGGGATGAAATATACAACATAGTGACTCTAGTTAATAATACTGTATTGCGGAGTTCCCGTCGTGGCTCAGTGGTTAACGAATCCGACTAGGAACCATGAGGTTGCAGGTTCGATCCCTGGCCTCGCTCAGTGGGTTAAGGATCCGGCGTTGCTGTGAGCTGTGGTGTAGGTTGCAGACGCGGCTCGGATCCTGCATTGCTGTGGCTGTGGCGAAGGCCGGCGGCTACAGCTCCTGTTAGACCCCCTAGCCTGGGAACCTCCATATGCTGCAGGTGCGGCCCTAGATAAGGCAAAAAGACAAAAAACAAACAAACAAAAATAGTGTATTGCATATTTTAAAGTTGCTAAGACAGTAGATCCTAGAGGTTTTTACAAGAAAAAAAATTGTTACTACCTCTGGTGACAGATATTAACTAGACCAGGTGATCATTCGGCAATGTATACAAATATTGAGTATGTTGTACACCTGAAACTAATATTATATGCCAATTATATTTCACTTTCAAAAATAACTAGTGAACATTGACTAGACCAAAGGAAAGTGTTGACCTCAGGGTGTCTTTTCTTCAGGTTATAATCAGTTTATGAGTCACCTTTGTCCTCTGTGTTGGCGTTTTTCAAACTCTGAATAGCAATCTACCAGAATAGTCATGGTATTGACTTAGGGGAGCATGACTTGCTTTTTTTTTTTTGTCTTTTTGCCTTTTCTAGGGCCACACCCGCGGCATATGGAGGTTCCCAGGCTAGGGGTCTAACAGGAGCTGTAGCCGCCGGCCTTCGCCACAGCCACGCGGGGTCCGAGCCGCGTCTGCGACCTACACCACAGCTCACGGCAACGCCAGATCCTTAACCCCCTGAGCTAGCCCAGGGATCGAACCCGCAACCTCATGGTTCCTAGTTGGATT
>PVHT020001179.1:3113028-3124314 GCA_004024745.2 Catagonus wagneri
AAATGAAGCCATATCCTTATAAGTAATTACAAATAAATTGCAAAGGAAATTAGAAAATATTTTGAGTAAAATGATAATGAAAACATACATATCAAAACTGGGGATGGAGTGCCTTGGCGGTGGAGCAGGTTAAGGATCTGGAGTTGTCAGAGCTGCGGTGCAGATTCAGTCCCTGGCTCTGTAACTTCTGCCCAAGCCAAGGGAGACTGACAGTCTAGATCGATAGTTTTAAACACCTATATTAGAAAAGAAAAAGTTTAACAACAATGATTTGATGCGGCAGCTTATATTTAAAAAAGAAGAGCAAATTAAACCCAAAGTAAATAGAAGGAAATAAGAGATGAGAAGAAATCAATGAAAAAAGAGCTGAGAGAGAAGGCAAAAGTTGGATTTTTGAAAAAAATTAAACTCAATACTCTATTAGACGGCTTAAGAAAAGAAAGAAAACCCAGATTACTTAGATTGGGAACGGAAGAGCGGTGATTGCTATAGATTTTACTGACATTAAGACTGTGTGTGACCATGCCTGCAGAGATATAAGGCCGATATGCTGGAGCGCAGGACCCCTGAAGAGGAAGGAAGGATTTTTTTAAAAAGAAAAGGCAGCAAATCTTTTACTGTGCCTACAGTTACTTTTTTAAACGCCCGTCTCGATAGGACAGCCTTGCTCGCGGGAGCGGTGGCACAACTGGGGTCTGGACGAGTTCTCGAAAGGCAGGGACCAGTTCCAGGCGCGCTTATGCGGTAGTCAGTCCCCTGACTTCTGGGATTCCGGGTTCTCCACGCGACGTGTCGGTTTTCTCATCTGTAGACTAGCCATAAGATCCCCCCTGGTGGTCCAGAGTCTCGTCTGAAACCCTGAGCCCAGCGCCCCGCGCCCACCCCACCGGGATCCGAACGCCGCAACTCAGACCCCAGCAGCTCTCCCTGGACCCGCCCCCTCCGGGACCCCATGGGGCCCGCCCCACCCCTGCGCTCAACCCCACCCCCCCACCCCATGTGACTTCCTGAAAAGCCCGGGGGTGGAGGGGACCGCCCCTTCAGCTGCTCAGTTTCGTTTCCTTGGAGGCCTCAGTGCCACAGTGCAGCAGTCGCGGCAGGTTCCTCGCGTCCCGTCGGGTCCCCCCCACGGAGCGCCATGGCGGAACTGTGCCCCCTGGCCGAGGAGCTGTCCTGCTCCATCTGTCTGGAGCCCTTCAAGGAGCCGGTCACCACGCCGTGCGGCCACAACTTCTGCGGGCTGTGTCTGGATGAGACGTGGGCCGTCCAGGGCCCTCCGTACCTGTGCCCGCAGTGCCGCACCGGCTATCAGACGCGGCCGCAGCTGCGCAAGAACACGGTGCTGTGTGCGGTGGTGGAGCAGTTCCTGCAGGCAGAGCAAGCCCGGCCCGCGCTCCTCGACAGCGACGGCTGGACGCCGCCCGCCCGCGCTGCCGCCCCCAGCCCGCCCAGCCATGTGGCCTGTGACCACTGCCTGCAAGCGACCGCCATCAAGACTTGCCTCGTGTGCATGGCTTCCTTCTGCCAGGAGCACCTACGGCCGCACCTCGACAGCCCCGCCTTCCAGGACCACCCGCTGCAGCCGCCGGTCCGCGACCTGATGCGCCGCAAGTGCCCCCAGCACAACAGGCTTCGAGACTTCTTCTGCCCCGAGCACAGCGAGTGCATCTGCCACGTCTGCCTGGTGGAACATAAGACCTGTTCACCTGCACCCCTGAGCCAGGCCAGCACCGACCTGGAGGTAGGGGGTGACGGGCGAGGGCACAGAGGGGCAGCCTGGGGCTACTGGCTTGTGCAGAGGGTACCAGGTTGGGCATCTTGGCTACCTTGGATCACCTGGGGGCGGGGGGCGCCTTGCTGGGCCTGAGATGGGGCAGGAGCATGCCCAGTGTCAGCTTAGAAAGGGGCTGGGAGAAGCACGTACAACCTCTCTCGCTCATTCCTGGTCCGCCTCCCCTACGCCCATGCCACTCACCCATTTTACAGAGGGAACCAGCGAAGACGCAGATAATGTGTTCAAGGCTTCCCTTAAGCCTAGCACTTGTCTGATGATGTTTAGAAGAGGGTTTTGAAGGTCAGATATAGCGCTGGAGGTTACCTCTGTTCTCTCAATAAATCCTGATAGCACCCGGGAGGCGGGTACAGTTAGTTCTATCTTACAGTTGAGGACACAGAGGTTCAAAAAAGGTCATTCAGCCTGAGCTCACCCAAGTGACCAAGGGGGAATTAATTGGGCACCCATCTGGTCTGCCTCCACATTTGCCTTTTCTCCCCATGGACCAGCCTCAAAACCAAGTCCGCAGAGTTCAGAGCGGAAGACATTCCTGGAGGTTTGTTGGGGGGTCATGTGAGAAAAAGCCTGTGGTGAGCCAGAGACTTCCAGTGACCAGGGAGGATGGAATTGAGTGGGAGGAAGGGCAGAGTCCCGGGAATTCTTGGATATGATGCGCAGGGAGAGCCGGCCTCTTGCGCCACAGACCCCTCGCTCCCGCCTGGCCACTTTCAGTACAGGGTTGGTCTTCATCAGTAAAGGGGGGAGGTGGGGGCCAGGTGGGTTCTTAAGAGGGCTTTTTCAGATCGGTGATGCTTTCAGTGGTTTAGGGATCATAATTTCTCCCTAAAAATTATGGACTCGTGTGGACTCAAGGCAGAGGCTGAAAAGGTGTAGTCAAACTTTTCATTGGCTCTCAGTCTAAGCTCGAAAACGAGACCCGATTTCCTTGCCCTCGTGAGCACTGTCAGGGAGAACAAGGGCTGTCCTCACGCTGGCAAAGCAGATGTAAGGCCTGTGGGAGGTTTGCGGTGGCGCCAGGACCTGGGTGCAGGCTTTGCTCCCAACTGGCCGCAGCCCACCCCTAGCGGGGCCTGCTTCTCCAGTTTGCACTGGGTTTCTGTGGACTTCCTGCCTGCGTCCCAGGAGCCAGGCCTCAGGCAGTGCCTGGCCATCGACTTTGGAGGTCGACTTTGGAGGTACGGTTATCTCAGGTCTGGACCACCTGGGTCTCCACCTGCTGCAGGGAAGGCCCTGGCTGGTCTTGGAGCCTGGAGCCCTGCTCCGCCCCCGCCTGCTGTGTGGTTCAGGGCAAGTCACTGCCGATCTCTGAGCCTCAGTTTCTTCATCTGTAAAATGGGATGAATAGCATTCTCTCTCCACCTCTAGAGTAGTCGGAGCTGTGTGGGAAGTGCTTGGTAGGCAGGCCCCAGGGTCAGGCTGCTTGATGTGACCAGAGGTGGATGTTGAGACCTGGGTTTGGCTTCTGGCTCTGCTCGTTAGCTTGGAACTCATAAAAGGGGCCAATAACTGTACCTGTCTCAGAAAGCTACTGGGAGGATTAAACGAGGCGATCCATAAGCTGTGTTTTATAGTGAATGCTTTGTAGAGGTGCCGTTATCATTTATGCTACTCAGAAATGCCCGGAAGAGAGTTTGCTGTGTGGACGGTGTCAGGCTCCCTGGATCCTCTCTGCCTCAGGGTGTGTGGTCTGAGGACCAGGGCAACCTGGCTTCTGTGGAAAGGCCCTTCTAGGCAGTTGCCATCGTGGCTCAGCCATAACGAATCCCACTAGTATCCATGAGGACATGGGTTTGATCCCTGGCCTCGCTCAGTGGGCTAAGGATCTGGAGTTGCTGTGAGCTGTGGTGTAGGCCGGCAGCTACAGCTCTGAATTGACCCGCAGCCTGAGAACGTCCATGTGCTGCAGGTGTGGACCTAAAAAAAAAAAAAATAGAGAAAGGCCCTTCTTAGAAGTTTTTGTCTAGGAGGTGGAAGGCAAGTAGGGGCAGAAAGGCCCCTCTCAGCCTGGTGTGGAGCCCCAGCCTGCAGGGCCCGGAGCTAGAGTCTGTTGCGGGGTTATTTGTGTGCCCTACACGCTTGGCCTTTTAATCCTTGTCACAGGCCTTCTCCTGCCACCACCACCCCCCCACTACCTCCCAGTGTCCTGGCTGGCTGTGTCCTTTAACCCTCTCCTTTTCCAGCCCTGCTGCTGGTCAGTACTGGTGGTGGAGCCCAAGCCGGCCCAGCTTGGCTCCGTCACTGGTGCGGTGTGGACCCGGGCCTCTGGGTCCCACCTGGAGGAATCAGATCCCCACTTTGTGAAGGGATCCTCAGAACTTCGAAAAATCCTCTTCCCTTGATGAGGGGATTGCCACTGCTGTCAAAGTCCTTGGTGGCTTTTATTTTATTTTATTTTATTTTATTTATTTTTTTAGGTCCACACCCGCGGCATGTGGAGGTTCCCAGGCTAGGGGTCTAACAGGAGCTGTAGCTGCGGGCCTACGCACAGCCACAGCAACGCGGGATCTGAGCCGCGTCTGCAACCTTCACCACGTCTGCAACCTACACCACAGCTCACAGCAACGCCGGATCCTTAACCCACTGAGCGAGGCCGGGGGTGGAACCTGTGTCCTCTTGATACCAGTCAGTTTCGTTACCACTGAGCCACCAGGGGAACTCCTGGGCCTGACCTGCCTTTGGCTCATAGTTTATCTTCGCCGCTGTTAGAGGCCAGGTCAAAGTGCACTGTTACAGAGGTCACATCTGAAATGTCATCAGTGACTTCGGCTTTTGGGGTAGAATTAGGTTGGCCTTGGTCTCTGCTTCCAGCCTTTTCATGTGACCGCCACTGGGTTGTTCAAGAGTCAAGGTCAGGTTCAGCCCCGCAGAGTTCTGTGGAGTGGGAAGGGCAGGGAAGTGGAAGAGAGGACCCGAGTGGTGTTAAGCCAGCCTGTTAGGGGACATACATTTTTTTTTTTCCCTAAAAATTTCCATTGTGCTTAGTTTGGACGTGAATCTGTAATTGTAACACCAAGATCTTGTAACACCAATGAATAATAGCGATGTGACCTGGGGCAAGCCACTTAAATACTCATTAATACTCTGCTTCAGTGGTCATCTCTAAAGGATGGATAACCCTTACCTCCTAGAGTTGTTTTTAGCTTTACATAGTTAATACATGGAAAACCCTAGAACAATGCCTGGCTTGGAGTAAGTAAATGGTAAATATTAGCTGCCATATTAAGGTGGCGACGGTAGTGGTGATTTTCCTACCCAGTTCTGTGCCCCAACATTTTGTCTGAGCAGGGTGAAATTTCAGATATTGATTGTGGAAATTTATGGAAATAGTAAGAGGCCTCAGATAGTATTAACTTCCTTCTTGCATAGTTTACCTTTGCATCTGAAGGTGGCTAAGGAAGGTGGCCTAGCAATTCTGAATCCCCTTAATTCAGTTGCAGGAATTGAGCTGTTGGTGAGCTGGTCTGCTGCGGCTTCATCTTTATTCCTGCGGTGTAGCCCTCCCTGCCTGTGGGGCTTACACGTGAGCTTTGGACTCTTGATTTTTGTCCCCCTGCCTCTCTGAGGCACATTGGAACTAGCAGATGGCTCTGGGACAACAATCCCCGAAGCCAGGCTTATCTCTCTGGGTTTCCTTCTCTTGGATCTTTTTTTTTTTTTTGTCTTTTTAGGGCCACACCCACGGCATAGGCAATTTCCCAGGCTAGGGGTAGAATTGGAGCTGTAGCATCTGGCCTACACCACAGCCACAGCAACGCGGGATCCAAGGCTGGTCTGCGACCTACACCACAGCTCACGGCAACGCCGGATCCTTAACCCACTGAGCGAGGCCAGGGATCGAACCCGCAACCTCATGGTTCCTAGTCGGATTCGTTTCCACTGAGCCACGATGGGAACTCCCTCTTGGATCTTATTACGTAATCACCCCCTGCTTTGTTAGCTCCTCGCTGTTTTTCAGTAGGACCCTCTCCCCCCAAATTTGGTCTGCTTTTCTGGTTGTTTGCAGCGGGAGCGTTGGTTTGAGCAACGTCATCTGCCCCTCACTGGAGCAGCTGGCCCAGCTCCTTCTGTCTCTGTGAGCTTGGCCACCTTGCTGTCCTCTTTGCCTCAGTTTCATCATCTGTAGAATGGAGAAGCTAGTGGAGAAGCCCGGAATAATCCAGGCTGAGATTTGCTGAGGACATCTGTCCTTGCTAAGATCTGGGCACTGTGCTGAAGACTTTCATTGCCTCAGTTAGCTCTTCTACTAGCGCTGCAGGGTGCAAACAGTTGCATCTATTTCATGGCCAAGGAAATAGGTGAGAGGCAGCCGGACAGCTGGGAATCTAGACTGTCTGACTCCAAATCCTATGCTTGTAACTTCTTTATTGTCCTGGCCCCCAAGAAAGGATGAAGGGAGGCAGTAAATATGAGAATGCCTCAAAAAAAAAAAAAAGCTACGACAGTCAAGACTTCGAAACACCTGCGGCGTAGACTCGGGGTGGTCCCTGGCCTCCGGTGCTGGTGGGGTCTGGGACGAGGTGTTTTCTCACCTGGTTTGCTTCCTCCGTAGAACAAGCTGAGGCATAAACTGACTATCATGTACAGTCAGATCAACGGTGCATCGAAAGCGCTGGAGGACGTGAGAGCTAAGCAGCAGGATGTGCGGGTGAGTGATCTGGGCTTCCCACCAACAGCCTGGCCCTGTGGCCTCCCTCCTCCTCCAAGCGGGTCAGGCTCAGCTCTGACCGCCACACGGCTCATGTTGGGTGCACTCACAGTGTCAGACTTAAACTTCGACCTTCCAAAACGTGCAAAAAGCTGTGTGCTCAGAGAGGTCCTTTGCAGACCCCCAAACCTACCGGCAGCCCCTCTTTGGGTGGAGGGAATCATTCAAAATTAGGGTTAGGCATTCCTCTTATGGCTCCGAGGGTTAAGGACCCCATGTGGTCTCTGCGAGAATGTGGGTTTGAGTCCTGGCCTCGCTCAATCGGTTAAGCATCCCACGCGGGCAGTGTAGGTCCCAGATGTGGCTCGGATCTGGCGTTGCTGTGGCTGTGGTGTAAGCTGGCAGCCGCAGCTCTGATTTGACTCCTAGCCTGGGAATTTCCACATGCTGTGGGTGGCCGTAAAATTAATAAAAAAAAAAAAAAAAAAGGAAAGAAAAGAAAAGAAAAATGAGGGTTAAAACAGTAATATAAAAAGTGGTTATGAGTTAAGTGGGAGAAAAACCAGAAGCAAAAGTTGCATCTGTTGATTTTTTTTAAAGTGTATTCATTTTCTAGGGCTGCTGTAACAAATGACCACAAACTTGGCTTATGACAATGGAAGTGTGGTCTCTCACAGTTTTGGAGGCCAGACCTCCAAAGTGTCAACAGGGCCATGCTCCTTCCAAAGGTTCTGGGGAAAAATCCTTCTTTCTTGCCTCTTCCAGCTTCTGGTGGCTTAGCCATTCCTTAGCCTGTGGCTGCGTCACTCCAATCTCTGTCCTTATCTTTTTATTTATTTATTTATTTATTTATTTATTTATTTTTGCATTATAGCTGGTTTACAGATTTCTGTCTGACCTTATCTTAATATGTCCTCCTGCCACCATGTCTTCTCTCCTTTTCTTTCCTTCTTCTTCTTTTTTTTTTGTTTGCTTTTTAGGGCTCTACCCGTGGCATATGGAAGTTCCCAGGCTAGGGGTTGAATCAGAGCTATAGCTGCCAGCCTACACCACAGCCACAGCAACACCAGATCCGAGCCTCCTCTGCAACCTACACCACAGCTCACAGCAACGCCAGATCCTTAACCCACTGAGCGAGGCCAGGGATCAAACCCACAGCCTCATGGTTCCTAGTCGGATTCATTTCCATTGCACCATGACGGGAACTCCTGTCTCCTTTTATTTCTAATAAGGACACTGGCTGTTGGATTTAGCGTCCACTCAGGTGATCTAGAATGATCTCGTCTCAGGATTCCTACCCTAATTACATCTGCAAAGACTCCTTTTCTTTTCTTTTTTTTTTTTTTTGTCTTTTTGCCTCGTTAACCGCTGAGCCATGAAGGGATCTCCCCATATCGGCGGATCTTTGAGCCTTAGTTTTCCCATCTGCATGAGGGAATAACAACTTCTATCCAAAAGTGGCTGTGCGGGGAGTTCCTGCTGCAGCTCAGCAGAAACACACCTGACTAGTATCCATGAGGATGTGGGTTCGATCCCTGGCCTTGCTCAGTGGGTCAAGGATCCAGCGTTGCTGTGAGCTGTGATGTAGGCTGCAGACGTGGCTCAGATCCCGTGTTGCTGTGGCTGTAGTGTAGGCTGGCAGCTGCAGCTCCAGTTCGACCCCCAGCCTGGGAACTTCCATATGCCACAGGTGCAACCTTAAAAACCAAAAAAAAAAAAAAAAACCAAAAAAACCCAAATAACAAAGGTGACTCTGTGGCTTAAATGAAAGGATGCACATGAAAGTATCAGTTGGGGGTGGGGGGAGCAGGCTGAACTGCTGTAACAAAGATACTCCCCAAATTCAGAGACTTAAATTAGATAAATGTTTAATTTACTCCCTGTAACCATTCAAGGCCAGAGCAGAGCAACCCAGGCTAGAGGGATAGATCTGCTACATGTGATCTTTTGGGTTCAGGATCTTTCCTTCTTGTTGCCCTTCCTAGTCTCTTTGGTTGCAGCTGAATCACCATTACATCTTTTTTTTCCTTTTTTTCCTTGCCTGTGAGCCTTCTCACAGGCTAGAAAGAAGGAACGTTGCTGGGAAGAAGAATGTTGCATCTTATTATCACTTTTGCTCCTGTCTCATCTGGAACAGCTTAGTCACATGACCAAGCTCAGCTGCAGGGGAAGCTGGGAAATGTAGTCTGTGGTGGGGCGGCCACATGCCCATCTAAACTCCTGGGGGTGTTCTCTTATTGAAACGAGGAAGGCAATGAATCCTCAGGGGCAATGGTAGGCACGTTGGAAGTGGCAAAGTGTCAGATAAAGAAATAATTAAATTCCGGAAGTTCCTGTTGTGGTTCAGTGGTTAACGAATCCAACTAGGAACCATGAGGTTGTGGGTTCGATCGCTCGCCTCGCTCAATGGGTTAAGGATCTGGCGTTGCCGTGAGCTGTGGTGTAGGTCGCAGATGCGGCTCGGATCCCGCGTTGCTGTGGCTGTGGCGAAGGCCGGCGGCTACAGCTCTGATTAGACCCCTAGCCTGGGAACCTCCATATGCCGCGAGTGCAGACCTAGAAAAGGCAAAAAAAAAAAAAGAAATAATTAAATTCCAACCTCTCTGCCCCTCTTGTGTGTGTTTCTATTTGTCATGTTTGATTCTAAGCTACCGAGGTTACCCACTGTGTAAAGTGAAACTGCAGCTTCTAGAGCAGTGCTGTCCAGTAGAAATAGAAAGTGAGCCTTATAACTTTAATTTGAATAGCACACGAAATTAATTTTAATAACACATTTTACTTCATTCAGCATACCCAAAATATTTTAATCAATAAAGTATTGAGATAATTCATATTCCTTTCTTTTGTACCAAGTCTTTGAAAACCAATGTGTATTTTACACTTATAGCACGCCTTGATTTGCACTAGCCATGTTTCAAGTGCACTGTAGCTACAGGTAACAAGGGGCTATAGCATTGGATAGTGAAGTTCTAGGGGAAATTTTCTGAATAAGCTTAATGCCCTTAAAAAAAAATTGTCCATGAACTGCTTCCCAGAGCTTGAGAAATAAAATATCACCAAGGAAGATAAAGCCTCCACTTCGCTTCCCTTTTTTTATATCCCCTTCCACTCTTCCAGAAGCAACCACTACCCTAAATTTATTGATCCATTCCCATGTGTTCCTTTAGACTTTTATTACATAGTTTTCCGTTAGCAATAAATACTACCATTCTGTTTGTTTCTGAGCTTTGTGTAAGGAGCATCGCACTGGAGGTCTTTTTCTACAAGTTTTTTTCCCCTTCATTCTTAATGTTCCATTCTGTGAATAATTTTCAGTCTTCCATGGAAGACATCCAGGTTGTTTCCAGGGTTTTGCCAATTCAAATGATGCTGCTTAGAGCCTTCTGGTGCATCTCAGGGGCAGGTGTTTGAGATTTTTTTTTTTTTTCCTAGAGTCTGTTGCTTAGATCGAGTTGGGGTCTTAGGCGAAGAACACCTTCAAATCCACCAATAGTGCCAGATTGCTCTCCAAAGTGCTTGTGCCCATTTGCCCTCCCACGAAGTACAGGTCAAGTTCCTGGTGCTCCATGTCTCGCAAGCACCTGCTATTGGGGGTTAGCCTTTTTTTTTTGCCAGTCTGATGGGTTCCCTCTTGTTTCTGGCCTCTCAGGAGGCTGCACACAGGAAGATGGACCAGCTTAGACAAGACTACCTGGAAATGAAGGCTCACATTGATGCTTACGAGGCCAGCTCGACTCGAAAGATAAAAGAAGAGGAGAAGAGGGTCAACAGCAAGTTTGACCACATTTACCAGATCCTCCTCAAGAAGAAGAGCGAGATCCAGACCTTGAAGGAGGAGGTTGAACTTGCCCTGACTAAGGGGGACGAGTTTGAGTTTCTGGAGGTGGGTCATAGGGGGATGTTGCCTAACGTGGCAATGTGGACTAGGTGTGTGTGTGTGTTGGGGGGGACCTCCAAGACTTGGGGCTATAAGAGGTCATGAGAAACATCCTTGGGACACATGCTGTGTTAGTTTTCAACATTTCATGACAATTTCCCACACACTGAGTGTCTCAGAGGAACATCTGTCTGTTGCCTCACACTTCCCGTGGCTCCGGGCATGGCTTAGGTCTCACCAGGCTACATTCTTTATGGAACTCAGGATTGTCTTCCCAAGCTCACAAGCTTGTTGGCAGAATCCAGTCTCTTGTGGTGCAGGACTGGGGCCCCCGTGTCCTTGTTGGCTGTCAGCCAGGTCCCCTTAAAGTTCCTAGAGGCTGCCTTGATTCCTTGCCTTATGACCTTCTCTTAGCTTGGCAGCTTACTTCAAAACCAGCAGAGAGAAGATCCCTGGTGGCCCAGTGGGTTAAGGATTTGGCATTGTCACTGCTGAGGCTTGGGTTGCTGCTGCTGCATGGGTTCGATTCCTGGCCTGGGAACTTCCAAGTGCTAGGGAAAATGTCAAAAAATAACAAATAAATAAAAGCAAAACAGAGAGTTTCTCCTTCCAGGAGGGCCCAGTCCATCTTTTAAGGACTTTTACCTGATTAAGTGATGCCCACCCAGGAGAATCATCTTTTTGATTAACTCAAAAACCCACAGATTCAGGATCTGAATAATATCTGCAGGAGTTCCTGTCGTGGCTCAGTGGTTAACGAATCCGACTAGGAACCATGAGGTTGCAGGTTTGATCCCTGGCCTCGCTCAGTGGGTTAAGGATCCGGCGTTGCCGTGAGCTGTGGTGTAGGTTGCAGACGCGGCTCAGATCCTGCGTTGCTGTGGCTGTGGCGAAGGCCGGCAGCTACAGATCCTGTTAGACCCCTAGCCTGGGAACCTCCACATGCCGCGGGTGCGACCCTAGATAAGG
>PVHT020001179.1:3133419-3210372 GCA_004024745.2 Catagonus wagneri
GGATCCATGGAATACTTGGATTTCAAAGAACTTGGCTTGGAGGGTGAGTGACCGTGGGCTGGGGCCGGGGGTGGGTGCTGCGGGGTGCCGGCTCTGAGTTTGTTCTGAAGATAACGCTCTCTTCCTCATCCAGACGCAGCCAAAGTCCCCGTCGCGTCATCGACCTCGGCGTCTCTCAACGCGAAGGTGCTGGAAACATTCCTAGCCAAGTCCAGGACCGAGCTCCTGGAATGTGAGTAGCTTTGAGCTGCTGGCTCGCTTGCCCTTGGCCTCTGTCCGACTTGGTGCTTCTCTAGCCTCGGGGACTCACTGTCCTCTATTTTTTTTTTTGTCTTTTTTTTTTTTGTGCCTTATCTAGGGCTGCACCCGCGGCATATGGAGGTTCCCAGGCTAGGGCTCTAACAGGAGCTGTAGCCGCTGGCCTTTGCCACAGCCACAGCCACGCGGGATCCGAGCCACGTCTGCAACCTACACCACAGCTCACGGCAACGCCGGATCCTTAACCCACTGAGCAAGGCCAGGGATCGAACCTGCAACCTCATGGTTCCTAGTCGGATTCATTAACCACTGAGCCACGACGGGAACTCCTGTCCTCTATTTTGTTATTACCTCCCTTCCGGCTTCCTGGCCGGCAGAGACTGCCCAGAAATGGTGGGAATTCCTTCCTCCAGGCCAGCCCTCAGGGCCCTGCCTGGTACCTACCCTTCTCGTGCCCACTTCCAGGCAGCCGCCAAAATCCATCTCTGCAAAGTGTGCTCTGGCTGTCCTCTCCCCACAGCCGCAGTGGGCTCGCCTGGGAGCAGTGGGTGCCTGGGGTCTTGGTGCTGGCCTCCCCAGAGCTTCATGCAGTCCGACCCCTGATCGAGGGCCAGCATTGGCCCTTGGCCGGCATGAACTGCTGCCAAGCTGGGGGTGACAGTGCTGTGTTACGTGTTTCAGAAGCCCCCGGTGCTTCGTAGCACCGTCATATAAGTGAGTGCTGGGGACCTAGGGCCATAGCGGACATTTTCCCAGGCCATTCATTTTGTCCAGGGGAAAGCCCAGGACCTGGTGAAAAGTATCCTTTGCCGAGCCACCGAGCCAGGGAGTGGCAGAGAACCCCAGTCTCTAGTTTCCCAAGTTTCCAAGCTAGGGATAGTCCCCTGTCTCCCACCGGTCTAGGGTCCCCTGTGGGGAGAGGGACAGAGATGGGTGTGTTCTGGGAGCAGGTGGAGGGTGGCGATGGCACTCAGCTCGGCTCAGTCTTCAGACCTCCCTGACTTGGCCAGAGGGTGGCAGGAAGGGCGGGGAGGCCATGCTAGTGTCCCAGCTGAAGACCATATTCGGGTCCTCAAGACCCCGATTGGCTCCGTGCCGCCGCCACTTAAAGCCTGGACCCCTTAGCTCTCCACTCTGTGGCCCCACGTGTCCCTCTTCCCCTGCTGTGCCCTCGGTGCTCCCAGCTGCCCCGCCTTCCCTGGTGCCAGCACATGTCCACTCTCCTCTTGACTCTGTATTTGCCTTCACTGTGTCTCTGCTCAGCAGAGGCCTTCTCCCTCCTCTGCTCACCTCTGTTTAATTCTTCTCATCTTCCTGTGGCTTGGCTCAGATTCCAGCCCAGCAGGGAAGGGTTCCCCTGGGCTGTCCCCAGTGCTCAAGTAGAGCTTATTGCCCTGTGTCTGTGTCCCTCTGGGGGCTCACGCTGTTATGACCAATGGGTTTGCTTTGCTTGTGGGAGCGTGAACTCCATGAGGCCGGACACCATGTCTGGTTCATGGTTGTGCGTCCGGCACAGAACCTGGCCGTGAGCCAGGGGCGCAATAAATGGCCTTGGATGGAGCAATAGACAGATAGATGGACAGATGGCTGTGTTGATGGATAGACAGATGGACAAATGTCTGGCTGGCTGGACAGAATGGATGGCGTGTGCCAAGGGCTTAATAAATAGTTTTGGATGGTGGAATAGGAAGATAGATGGACACAGATGCCTGGACTAATGGATAGACAGACGGACAAATGTCTGGCTGGCTGGACAGGATGGATGGATGGATGGAAGGAAGGAAGGATGGCTGGCTGGCTGGCTGAATGAATGAATGGAAGAATGGTTGAATAGATAAAGCAAATGAACAAGTGTTACAGTTAGGGAAAGTTTTAAAAGTGAGAGCCCTTTAGGCTCCTTGTAACTGACCCCTTGGGGCGATGCTTTCTTAGACGCTGTTAAAGTCATCCTGGACTACAACACCGCCCACAACAAGGTGGCCCTGTCCCAGAACTACACCGTGGCTTCCGTGGCCGACACGTCCCAGGACTACCAGCCGCATCCCCAGAGATTCACCTACTGCTCTCAGGTGCTGGGCCTGCACTGCTACAAGAAGGGGATCCACTACTGGGAGGTGGAGCTGCAGAAGAACAACTTCTGTGGGGTGGGCGTCTGCTACGGCAGCATGCAGCGGCACGGCCCCGAGAGCCGGCTTGGCCGCAACAGTGCCTCCTGGTGCGTGGAGTGGTTCAACACCAAGATCTCGGCCTGGCACAACAACGTGGAGAAAACCCTGCCCTCCACCAAGTCCACGCGGGTGGGGGTGCTTCTCAACTGCGATCACGGCTTCGTCATCTTCTTCGCCGTGGCCGACAAGATCCACTTGCTGTATAAGTTCAAGGCGGCCTTTGCCGAAGCTCTGCACCCGGCCTTCTGGGTGTTCTCCGCAGGTGCCAGCCTCTCCATCTGCTCCGCCAAGTAGGCGGGCCACGGACGTTCCACTCGACTGCCTGTGCAGTGCCCGAGACTCTAATGAAATGGCTGCAGGTGGAACTCGCAGGGGGCTGTCCTGAGAGTTCCCCAAAGGTTGAAAGGATGGGAGGGGAGCGGGTGAGGGTGAGGGGGTGGGGAGATGAGGTAAGAGGAGGGGTTTGGCCAGGGGTGGGGTGATTGTGATGTGGGCGGGGAAGCCCCCTCTGGGCAGGATGCCCCCCCCACACACACGCCTTGTTCGCTAGGCAGCTGGGCGGGGCTTTGAGAATAAAATTATTAACGCCCCTTTCCTCTTAGAGATAATCCATAGCCACTGTGGGTTCTTCCGCTGGCGTCTCCCTCTTTGCTCTCTGGAGGAGCCTTCAGATCTTGGGGTTCGGAGGGCTCACTACAGAGCTATTCATCTCTCTAGATTTTTTAAAAAAATTCCAAAGTCATTGAGTTTCAATCTGACTCACCCTCCACTACCTACAGGTGGAGGCTGCGGTGAGTGCTCGGACTTCTGGTTATTGGCTCTGCCCGAGGGAAGCTACCCACAGGGGGGTCTCCAGCCAGACCAGAGTGTCCCAAAGAAGTGTGTCCTCTTCCTGCACTGGGAAAATAGCCCTGGCTCCCTTCCTGTCCTGCACATCTCATCACCCCATCCATGGTTTTAAAATGTGTAGTCAGACAGGAAACCTTTTCAGTCTCAGATTTCAAACCATGATCTGAATCGACCTGGGTTGAATTTGTGACTCAAGGTCAAGGCGACCCAGGTCCCACATGGATGGAAACACTCTCCCATTACCGCCCCGCTGAGCATTATCAAAGGCATCTTAGCACAGATGCCTTGGCTGCAGCCATGGAGCCTTCTCCCCACAGCCTGAGCTTTGGGGCCAAGGACTCCGCTGGGCAAGAAGGATCCTGACTGTGTTCACAGTTGATGATCTCGCTCTTGTTAGAGCGTCTTGCCTTTTTTTTTTTTTTTGCATTTTCTAAGGCTGCACCTGCGGCATGTGGAGGTTCCCAGGCTAGGAGTCTAATAGCAGCTGAAGCCACCGGCCGACACCAGAGCCACAGCAACGCGGGATCCAAGCCGCGTCTGTAACCTACACCACAGCTCACGGCAGCGCTGGATCGTTAACCCACTGAGCGAGGCCAGGGATCGAACCCGCAACCTCATGGTTCCTAGTCGGATTCGTTAACCACTGAGCCACGATGGGAACTCCGAGCGTCTTGCCTTCTTACTCATCACTGTCCTCAGTGAGAGCCTCCCCTCTCCTGGACTGTGAGATACTGGACTGGCTGGTAGAGACGCCACTGTGGCCGGCGCTGCAGAACAGTCAGCCTAGCCTGCTGTCACGCGGACAGGCCCTCTGTCTCAGGGACCACACTAGGTCACCTGCTGGGGTGACTCCCTACGGCCAGGAGGGTCTTCTAGCAGATCCATGGGAAATGGCACCGTTGCTGTCCGACCCAGGCGGTCCTTGTATGAGACAGAGGCCTGACACCAGCCCTAGCCCTGTCTCTTCTCTTCCTCGTTTGAGCCAGTTCTAGGTGTAGATTGTCTCAACCTGGTGAAGAGTCTGGAAGTCTTAGGGACTTCAGCTGTCAGGCTTAAGCACGAGGGGCTGTTTTTCCTGCAGGGTTTCTGTGTAGTGAAAATACCCCTGATCCACTTAAGGGTGGAATTGAATGGATTGCTGAGATTTCCACAGCTCTTTATGTCCTGGTGTTGTCAGGACATAAACTGTCATCCCCAGAGTAGAAGAACCTTCACCCTTTGTGGTGCCATGAGTCTTGCTCTGGGCTTTTCCCAAGAGGAGAGCTTCTTGTGGAAAAAGAGGGGACCGCTGGGGCAGGGAGAACCCCAGATCTTCTCCTGCGGGTGTTTGAGAAGTCAGCACATCTCTGGCCTTGTGCCAGGCCTCCGGGACACTCTGGTCGGGCCCAGAGCACTTGCTGTTCCAGACCGATGTGTTGGTCTGTGTCACCGAAAAATCAGCTTTGTAAGGGAAGACCTCCCGGCAGTGGCTGAGATTGTGGGTTTTGTGGTTTCCTTCCCTTTGCCTGCCGGGAAGGAAAGTTCTTGGGTGATTCTTCTCTGCTTTGGGAGGTGGTCAAAGGTGTCTTCATTGACCTCCTGAAACCAAAGCCTGGTTTGAAGCCAGTTCACCCAGGAAACGGCCAGGTTGATTGGAGGAGAATGCCGAAGATTAAACCGTGTGTTTTGCTCTGGCTCTTCTGCAGAAATGAAGGCAGCAGGGAGGGTTCTTCCCTGGCGGTCTGGGGCACAGCTCGGGAGAGGCAAGCAGGTAGCCCAGGCAGAGCACCGTGCAGGTGCTTTGGACCCGTGAACTGAGGGGCACAGCCTCATTGTCTCAAACCGTTCTGTTTGCAGTGGTGAGACTATGCTGCCAGACACTAGATCCTAGAGCTCGCGAGACTTTATATTCATCTGATTTCCTGTTTCGCAGAGCGAGTCAGATGGGGAGGTATTGAATGACCCCGCTCACTGCTCTTGCTGTCCGTTGACGGAGGGGGGTGCTTCCTAGGTGCCCCTGGTCCCCTGGGAGAAGATACCCCTCCAGATACACAAATATAAAAATACTCTCCCAACCCAAGTACCAGGGACTGTCTCAGTCACTCGGGCGTGATAAACCCAAGTTCAAGGTCAAGTTTTGGTGATGATTCAAGACTAGTGGATTGGTTTCCCTGTTGTAATCACTCTGAAATGGGCCTGCGATCTATAACCAATACTAATATGTTATCTCTTGGCTTATTCTGCTCCCTGTACTGATTTTAATTAATTAGAAGGCTTTGAGCGTATATTCTCGAGCTTATATTTTTAAGAGTTGATTCTTTAGAAGATAATCAGGATTGTAGACACGGATCTTTTGAAATACTAGGGCCAAGGCTGGCTAAAATGCCTTGGAAGCTTTAAATGCAATAAAGTGGGCGCTGAGTATTCTTTCACACACGTGTAGAAAGCGTTACTTATCTGTCTTACTGGAGTCAGCAAATGAGATGCCCAAGGGCCCCTGGAGGCCCCCACCCGCCTGCCCAGGGGCTGAGGTTTCAGAAGAACCACAGCCCCTTTGAAGTCTATCATGGCTGTGGCAGCCCCCACTCAGGAAGCTTTTGTTTTGGCTGCGCCCACAGCATGTGGAAGTTCCCGGCCAGGGATCGAACCTGCAACGCCACCGTGACTCGAGCCTCAGCAGTGGCCTGACAAGGCCAGGTCCTTAACCGGCTTCGCCACAAGGGAACTCCTCAGGAAGCTTCTGATACAGAATTCTCAGGCAGATAAAATGTCCTTCTGAGCTTTGCTTCAGGATGATCTGAGGATGGGGGAGGGGGAGGGGGAGGAGCCAAAAGGTAAATAAACCACGAACGGAAAATCAGGGAAACTGATGGAAATGTGAGGGTTCGTTGTATTATTCCTTATACTGTGGCCTATGTTGGAGCATTTCTGTAATAAAAACTTTAAATAGTAAAACAAAACCCAACCAGCAATGGATTGTTTGTGGATTTTAATCCTTGTTTGGAGAGGGGTAAGGGGTGTGGATTTGAGGGTGTCAATACTTTGCTGTTGTCTGTGGATCCTGGTGGGGGGAATTCTAGATCCTTGGGGTCTCCCAGGACTGGAAATGTCCTTGCTATTCATGAATGCCTTGGATCACATCTGAGTTTATGCTAAGAGGTGACTGACCCAGAATGGGGGCTGGTTAGCGGGAAGACCGACCATGAGAAGAGACGGTTGGGACCGTGAGCCGGCCTGACCTGCAGGACGAGAGAGCGGCTGGAGAGCGAGTTGAACTATGTGGTCCGTGATTCAGTTGGTCACACCTGAGCAGAGCTGGGCACTGAAGCACCACCGAACACCCCGATTCCACAGGGAGAGAAACAGGAACGCCGCCTTGTTGTCCCCTCCTGGGCTGCACGCCACGTGTTTCTTGATTGGGCTGGTCTTGATCTGTCTCCTTTCCAGTAACACTATAATCATAAGCATAGTGTGAAACTCGCTGAAGCTGGGGTGGCGGGGGGTCCTGTGCTTTAAAAAGGAGGTTTGTGCTGCCCCCGAATTCAGATGTTGAAACCTCACCCTCAGGGTGACAACATTGTTATGTCTGTTGAGGGAAGAATGCACAAGGCCAAGTTGGTAAAGCATGAGAGACTGATTGATTGATTGATCTTTTTGCCTTTTATCTAGGGCCGCACCCGCGGCATATGGGGGTTCCCAGGCTAGGGGTCTAACAGGAGCTGTAGCCGCCGGCCCTACACCACAGCCACAGCAACGCGGGATCCGAGCCACAGCAACGCGGGATCTGAGCCATGTCCACCACCTACACCACAGCTCACGACAATGCCGGATCCTTAACCCACTGAGCGAGGCCAGGGATCGAACCCATGTCCTCATGGATGCTAGTCGGTTTTGTTAACTGCTGAGCCACGATAAACTCCCAAGAGAGATTTATGAAGGCATCAGAGGGGCTCAGGCTGAGCTTAAGACGGCACCAGCCCTGGCTGTGTGAGGAGGTGCTGGGCATATTTATAAAGGTTCTGCTGTGGGAATCGGTGGCGAGGGTTCATGGCGGGAACTTGGGGCAGGAACAGTGAAGGAGGAAGAGGGGAAAGTCAAGGGAGGGGTAGGGGGTCGAGTCCCATGACAGAGGGCAGTTAGTCCTCGTACGTGGTTCATCTATTCAGGCAGTTGTGCTCCGCAGGCCAGGCTGTTACAGCAGCTGCTCAGCAGCCTAGCACCACAGTGTATCAGCTCTAGTGGCAGCCCTGTGGCCGCAGGGTATCAGCTCTAGTGGCAGCCCCGTGGCTGCAGTGTCTCAGCTCTAGTGGCAGCCCTGTGGCCACAGGGTGTCAGCTCAAGCGGCAGCCCTGTGGCTGCAGTGTATCAGCTCCAGCAGCCCTGTGGCCTCAGTGTGTCAGCTCTAGTGGCAGCCCTGTCTAGAGTTTTACGTAAATGGAATTATACACTATGTACTCTTACGTGTTGGGCTTTTTTCAGTCAGCATAATTAGTTCGAGATTTATCTACGCTGTCACATGCATCAATTGTTCCTTCCTAATACTGCTGAGCCGTTTTCCATTGTTTGGCTGCCCCCAAATTTGTTTTTCTATTCACCCTGTTGATGGATTCTTGGGTTATCCCCAGTTTTTGCAAATAAACCAGCTATGAGAATTTAAAAAAAAAAAGAGAGGAATTCCCGTCGTGGCTCAGTGGTTAACGAATCCGAATAGGAACCATGAGGTTGCAGGTGTGATCCCTGGCCTCGCTCAGTGGGTTAAGGATCCGGCGTTGCCGTGAGCTGTGGTGTAGGTTGCAGACATGGCTCAGATCCCGCGTTGCTGTGGCTGTGGTGTAAGCTGGCGACTACAGCTCTGATTAGACTCCTAGCCTGGGAACCTCCATATGCCGCGGGTGCGGCCCTAAAAAAAACAAAAAAAAAAAAAAAGAGAGAGAGAGAGAGAAAGAAAGAATAGTGTGTTTTATTCCGACAAGTCGGTAGAGAAGGGCTTATTCAAAGTTTGCAAGTCCCGCCATCTCCCTTCCACACCAGCTGGCACCCGGCAGGACAGTTCTGCGGATAATCCCTGGAGTCTGGGTCAGGCTTCCAAAGGACACAGTCCCAACAAGAACACCCTCACTTCAGACCCCAGCCACACTTCAGGGGTCCCCAGGCCACTTACACTTCTGACCACCTGTCTACACATCCACACGGCTTTCATCAAAGATGACTTAGTCTGGGCTGCTATTACAGAATTACCATACGCTAGATGACTTCAACACAAAAACTTACTTCTCATAGTTCTTTGCTTTTTTTTTTTTGTCTTTTTGCCTTGTCCAGGGCTGCACCCGTGGCATATGGAGGTTCCCAGGCTAGGGGTCTAACAGGAGCTGTAGCCGCCGGCCTTCGCCACAGCCACAGTAACGCAGGATCCAAGCTGCGTCTGCAACCTACACCACAGCTCACGGCAACGCCAGATCCTTAACCCACTGAGTGAGGCCAGGATCGAACCCACAACCTCATGGTTCCTAGTCGGATTCGTTAACCCACTGCGCTACGATGGGAACTCCCTGGAAAGTTATTTTTTAAAAGCATAAATCTAAATTTTCCAGCGAAGTAGGAAGTACTAATTGTCTTTACTCAGAAATAGATGCAAATAATGTAATCCTAAAAAATTCTATGATGGAGTTCCCATTGTGGTTCAGCCGAAACGAATCTGACTAATATCCATGAGAAAACAGTCTTGGCCTCACTCAGTGGGTTAAGGATCTGGCATTGCCGTGAGTTGTGGTGTACATAGCAGACATGGCTCGGATCTGGCATTGCTGTGGCTGTGGTGTAGGCCGGCGGCTACAGCACAAATTTGACCCCTAGCCTGGGAACCTTCTCAGCTGAAAGTGCAGCCCTAAAAAGACAAAAAAAAAAAAAAAAATTCTATGAAATGTAAACAAAAAAGCTTCTGCATTTGTTTCCCTGTTATGAGGTTGCTTCGCAATTTTGTACTAGTCTATGAGCAGCTCTTTGCTCTATTAACAGAAGCCCCACCTGTTAGGTGGAGTGGTTTCTGTTTTGCATAGTTTTGTGACTCATAATGAGTCACAGCTCTTTACGTCTAGCTGTTTAATATGCCTCAAGTCAGATTTTTTTTTTTTCAGCACATTCTAACAATGGCACACATTGACCTTTCATTTGTCACCTGTCTGGAAGGTAGCCAGTTACCAGAAACCAAGCACAACAATACTATTCAGCACTCTTGACCACTTTTAAGAAATAGCAGTCTTTACCATTAGAGAAAGGAAAGAGTCCTAGAAAAGTGATAATTCCCAATATTATGGCAAGATGGAGACTAAAAGAAGCTGAAAAGTAGAGGCTGAAATTTTATCTCACAGCTGTCTTTTCTATTGTGTTTTTATTTTTAAAAAAATTGTATCTTTTTTTTTTGGCTCTGCCCACAGCATAAGAAGTTCCTGGACTAGGGACTGAATCCTGGGCACAGCAGTGATCCATAACTGCTAGCCCACCGGGGAACTCCTCTCGTGTGTGTTTTTAATCTTTCCCTTTCTATTAGGCAGTCCCTTTCTCCCCGTGCTGCCAAACCAATTATGCCACTGTATTTCTTTCTCTCTCCCCCCCCCTTTTTTTTTTTTTGCTTTTTAGGGGCACAGCCAAGGCATATGAAAGTTTCCAGGCTAGGGGTCGAATCAGAGCTGCAGCTGTCGGCCTATCCCAACAACGCGTTATCCAACACGAGTGACCTACACCTCAGCTCTCGGCAACACTGGATCCTTTTTTTCTTTTTGGTCTTTTTATCATTTTATCATTTTAGGGCTGCACCCGTAGCATGTAGAGGTTCCCAGGCTAGGGGTCTACTCGGAGCTACAGCTGCCAACCTGCGCTACAGCCACAGCAACGCGGGATCTGAGCCACGTCTGCGACCTGCACCACAGCTCCCGGCAACGCCGGATCCTTAACCCACTGAGCAAGATCAGGGATCGAACCCACAACCTCATGGTTTCGAGTCGGATTTGTTTCCGCTGAGCCACGATGATGGGAACTCCAACACTGGATCCCTAAACCACTGAGCGAGGCCAGGGATTGAACCCCTGTCCTCATGGATACTAATCAGATTCATTTTCGCTGTACCACCATGGGAACTCCCCCAGTTCACATACTTTCTTACTGCTTTTGAAATAATAGATTCTTAGTAGTCTTATCTCCCCATCCTGCTGATATTGGAAAGATGATACCAGAATCCAGGTTCTTGTTCACGGCCGTCGAAGAACGAACTCCACGAACACACAGGCAGCAAGCAAGCAAAGTTTTTTTATTAAAGAAAAGCAAATAGCTTCCAGGGCCTCTGGGAGTGAGGGAGAAGAGGCCCCTTCTCTATTGTCTTGTAGAGATTTTTATCTCTGAAAGGTGGGGAGGGGCACCGATGGGGGGTCAAAAAAATATGGTTTTCTCCCATTGGCCTTGTTCAATTATATATATCAGCCCTTGTCCAATAGGGGTTTAGGGTTGGAAATGTCCCCATAAGTTCTTTGGTTTCTTTGTCCTTTTCTTTCCTTAGATTAAGTCACCATTCATCTCCTTTCTTTCTCTTTTTTTTTGTCTTTTTGCCTTTATGTAGAGCCATACCCGCGGCATATGGAGGTTCCCAGGTTAGGGGTCTAACAGGAGCTGTAGCTGCCGGCCTTCGCCACAGCCACAGCAACACGGGATCCGAGCCGCGTCTGCGACCTACACCACAGCTCACGGCAACGCCGGATCCTTAACCCACTGAGCAAGGCCAGGGATCGAACCCGCAACCTCATGGTTCCTAGTCGGATTCATTAACCACTGCGCCATGATGGGAACCCTCATCTCCTTTCTTTTTTATCAGTTGAGGAATGGGCTAGAGATTTGCATTTCCTGTGGCAAACAAAGCTGTGGGGAAAGAGTATTTCCTATAATGAAACAAGGCCTGTGGCAGTGTTACTCCCTTGGAGCCCTTAAGCCACAGAAGTTAATCAAAGGCCATGTCAAAAGAATGCCTCGAAGCCCATGCTCCTGCACTGACTGCCTGAGTTAATATTCTGCCTCTCTGTTTCGTTTGTTCAGTCTGCTGCCATTACCTGAGTCGCGGTCACAAGCTTTGGTATCAGATACTAAAGGTCACTGCTCCTCTCACCTAATTAAAACAAACTTCCTGCAGTTAGTCAGAGTTTATTCGTTTCTAAGGAACAGAAACTCACAGCAGCTGGGCCCCCTCCTTTTCCAAAGGAAATAAGCATATTATTTATGCATTTGTTAGTTTGTTTGCCACACCCATGGCATGTGGAAGTTCTACTGACCCTTGCCAGAGCAGTATAGTCTGAGCTGCTACAGGGGCAATGCAAGTCCTTAACCTGCTGGGCCATCAGGGAACTCCATAGGCGTGTTAGTTAAAGCAGTGCCTCTAAAACCATCTCTGGTGAAAAATCAAGTGTTCTGTTTCTTTCTTTCTTGTTTAAAAAATTTACTATGCATTGTAAAAATTAACAGATGGAAACCTCAATCAAAGAGGAGACAAAAAGAGACCCTGTGAATATAGCAGAGCCCAACAGGAAAAACAGAGTCCTCTTCTTCCCCAGCAAGGGCTCAGCCAATGAAAAGTTATGGACTCTTTGTTTACATAATCCTCTCAACTTCCTTTTCCCCTCTATTTTTCCGTTTTTTTTTTTCCCTTTTGGCCCCACTAGCAGCCTGCAGAACTTCCCCCGGGGCAGGGATCGAACCCACACTGCAGTTGTGGCCTGTGCCACAGCTGCAGCAATGCTGGATCCTTAATCTGCTGCGCCATAAGGGAACTTCCATTCTTTGTCCTCTGTCAAAGTGTTCTTCCCTGCTGTGCAGATGCCCGTGGCTTGCCCTGGTGGCAGACCTTGAATTGCCATTCTCTACTGATCTCGGATAAACCCGTCTTTGTTGGAGAAATAACTGGCCTTTTGCTTTAAGTCAACAGCATCATGTTAGCAACATTTTTGTAAAATATAGTAAAGAGAAAAATGACGTAAAACGACATACAAAATACAAGCCACATTTTTATGACGATTAGATCCAATAGCTAAATCTGTCAAAAACAGCTATAAGGATTTCTAAGCTCTTACTCTCAGGTTCTGCAGTTTTGTCCTGGTGGATTGAGAGAAAACGGTCAGTGGGTCAAACTTTGAGGAGGACAGATTTAAAGCTTACAAAAGCACTTTGTGGAATTCCCTTCATGGCTCAGTGTTTAATGAATCCAACTAGCATCCATGAGAACCCGGGTTCGATCCCTGGGCTCATTCAGTGGGTTAGGGATTCCACGTTGCCACGAGCTGTGGTGCAGGTGGATGTAATCCAGGGTTGCTGTGGCTGTGGCGGCTTGCTGCAGTTCCGATTCGACTCTTAGCCTGGGAACCTCCATATGCCTTGGGTGCAGCCTTAAAAAAAAAAAAAAGCATTTTGTGAAGACAAAGTCCAGTGGAGAATCTGACTGCTTGCTGATCTATGGATGGGCTCCCTGGGTCCAATCAGGTACAGGCGAGGAAAGATCACATGATCTAAACGTGGCTGTAGGGGTGGGAAACTTTTTCCTTCTTGGTTCTTCGGCTGGCTTACTAATTAAATTGATATAAGACAGATTAATGGGGAACGAGATTGCATATATTTGGGAGCCCCATAAAGATAGGAAGCTGCGCAGGGCAGCCAGGTAAGTGAAGCTTCTGTAACCTCCATATGCCGCGGGTGCGGCTCTACATAAAGGCAAAAAGACAAAAAAAGAAAAAAAAACATCTTAAGGAAAAGTGTAGTGGTCTGAGGGTACAAAGGGGAAGAAGGCAGAGATGTTTGGGAAATAAGCATTGCCCTGTTACGTGGATGTGTTTCTTAGGTATATCTGTTGTTATCTCCTGCTGGCACAGGCCTCTTTCCAGTGTAAACGTAGGCAATCAAGGTGGAAGTAAAGAAATGTTCCTGAATCTACTGTGTTTTTGACTACCCTTTTTTTTTTTATTTTTGTCTTTTTGCCTTTTTTTTATGTAGAGTCGCACCCACGGCACATCGAGGTTCCCAGCCTAGGGGTCTAACAGGAGCTGTAGCCACCAGCCTTCGCCACAGCCACAGCCACAGCCATGCAGGGTCCGAGCCGCGTCTGCGACCTACACTACAGCTCACGGCAACGCCAGATCCTTAACACACTGAGCGAGGCCAGGATAGAACCCGCAACCTCATGGCTCCTAGTCGGATTCGTTAACCACTGAGCCATGACGGGAACTCCTGTTTTTGACCACCTTTAGCCCAAGCTAAAACTCATGCCAGCGTGGCCTATTTGGGGGTGACAAACCGCTCCGGCCTTGACTGGAGCACTTGGATGGGACGTGAGACGCACACAGACAGGCTCCAGGAGCACACAGCCCTGCTGATTGCCGGGGCTGCTCTTGGCGCCTGCCCGGCAACTTCATTTATTCTAAGACCGCTCGGTGCTCCCCTGTGCTAGACCCTGGAGGCTAAGCTAAGTATAATGCTCTGCTACTTACTCCGGTGTTCCATTAACAGAGTTTTTTTTCTTTTTTGCTTTTCAGGGCCGCACTCACGGCTTACGGCAGTTGCCAGGCTAGGGGTCGAATTGGAGCTACAGCTGCCAGCCTACGCCACAGCCACAGCAACGCCTCATCTGTGACTTACGCCGCAGCTCATGGCAACGCCGGATCCTCAACCCACGGAGTGAGGCCCGGCATCCTCATGGATCCTAATCGGGTTCGTTTACCACTAAGCCACGAAGGGACTCCCAGAATTTTCAAAGTACCCCCAAAACCCATTAATCTGAACGCACAGATGACCAAGGCAAGCAACCTGTCAAGGAGCCCGCAGGGCACGCAGCTTTCTTCTAGATGGATTTACTTTGCCTACCACACGTGATAAAAATGCCCTTTGCATTTCCTAGTCCCGAACCCCCCCCCCCACCAGGCACAAATTAAATTTCCTTTTGTAGGCACGTGTAACGAACGCTTTCTGCTCACCACGATCTCGCACACAGCTCATCAGTTTCTTTGCGCGGGGAGGACCTGTCGGGGCTGATCATCCGAGTGTAGCGTTCCGAGTGCCTGGTATGATGACATGTCTGCCTGTACCCAGCCTTGTTTTCATACCGCGGGTGGTGGGCGTGGTGATGATGTTTAGGATCAGGGATGAGGACCTGGGATCAACCTCCAGCCCTGATTTGCTAACCTGTAAAATGGAGTTTCGTAACGTCTACCTCCCAAAGGTGTAGATTATGAGATAAAAGTAAATAAAAGCATCTAGCACAACACGCAAGTGCCCAATAAATGTGTGTTAAAGCTGCTTAAGAAGTCAAAACGTGGTACTGTCAGGGGCTATTTAGTTAATAGAGAGCCTTCCTTTGTGAACTTCTGTAGGTATTACTGCCAAATGTGGTAACTCAGGTTTAAAATGATTGACCAAGAGGGAGTTCCCGTCATGACTCAGCAGAAAGGAATCTGATTAGCATCCATGAGGATGCAGGTTCGATCCTTGGCCTCGCTCAGTGGGTTAAGGATCTGGAATTGCTATGAGCTGTGGTGTAGGTCACAGACGCGGCTCGGATCTGGGGTTGCTGTGGCTGTGGCGTAGGCCAGTGGCTATAGCTCCGACTCGACCCCTAGCCTGGGAACCTCCATATGCTGCACGTGCTGCCCTAAGAAGACCAAACAAACAAATAAATAAAAAAAAATGATTGACTAAGAAAAGGTGCATTTTGCTTGGCATTATGTTTGGGGAAAAAAAAAAGGCAGCAAATGAGCAATGAACTTTAAGTTATTTCAAACCATTTGCAAAAACGGAATTCTGAGCAAAGATGACAGAACGAAGCTGGAACCACAGAATCTCCTTCCTCTAATACCTAATGGAATGAATAAACAAAGTATGTTATTTGCCACGTGATGTCTTGCAAAATCCAGATCACAGCTGTCATACCATAAAGCTTTATAAAAATTCAAATGGAAGGAAATTTCTGCCAAGTGTAAGGTGACTTCACTTTTCCCTCCCACCACAATCATTGTACAAGCCGGTGGGAGGCTATAGGTAATTAGTTACCAACCCATATTTTAAAAATAGGTTTAATATAAAATCCACACGGCTGTCTTTTCTCGAAAGAGGAGATCTGTGCTTACTGGGCCTGCTCGGCTGTGGCCAAGTGCTCCAGTTAGCCCCACCCCTACCTTCACCACTGGACGCGTTCCTCTGAGCATTCGAGTCTGCAACCTCTGTGCTGGCATACTTCCCACTTTTATAAAGAACGTCGGGGCTCAGAACAAGAAACTTGCCTAATGTTAAACAGTGGCAGAGACTGGGTTGTCAACCTAAGTATTTCAAATAAATTTTTTTAATTGTTTTTAAAATTATTTATTATTATTTTTTTTAATTTTATTTATTTATTTTAATATCTTAATGAATTTTATTTCAATTATAGGTGTACAAAAATCATCATCAAATAAATTCTATACTCTTTCCGCTGCACCGACTGACAAGGAGATGGATTCATCTTATGTAGTTGGTTCTCTTTACGGCTCTATCCACTCTGCCACGAACAGTCTATAGGTGCGTATATTCTCCTCTCCTTCCCAATGTGTCTGACCCAGAACTTGCCACATAGAGTGGTAATGTTTGCCCTGCTGGAGACCAAGGACTGTCTTCTATGAAACTGACTCAAAGCGGTTTTCTTATTGTGTCAAAAAATAGCCCGGGACCATACTTTTCAAGTGCTGCACTTTAAATTTTATTTAAAAAACAAGCAAACATCTTCAATATGTCAAATGCTTTAATTCACATTTCTCTGTCTGTAGCACTGAACGCAGCAATACAGACCCAACACAACAAGAGCAATTAAAACAGGGTAGTTAGCGACAGGGACACAGTGCTGTGGACAAGTGGGGAGAAGGCGCAGGCGGCCGGCTGGCTGCTTGAGCGGAGCCATCACATATACCCTTGACCCTGTGGGTTCACAGAGCCCGTTCAGTCAGTGCACCTGCAAGTGATCAGGGCCAAGGATCTGGCTGCTTTAAACTTGCATAAAACAGAATTAAAATCAGAGTATTGATTTATCTGTTGGGCTCATTCAAGCCCATCGCATTTGAGAGAAAGACAGCTGGCTGAGTGATGAGAACAAATGTTCTTATGAGCCATGATCACCCAGCTACACTTAACAATTTTAGAGGAACAAGGAGAGCAACCTAACCTTCCAGCTCTCTTTTCAACATTCTGTGTCATGAAAAAGTACCACATGGTGGCGATTTCCTAGATTACAGTCCACCTGGTCAAGTGCCTTCTGCTATGACACTCTCCTCTAATGGGGAAGTAGCCTGGGCATCTTTGCAGACCAAGGAAGTGTCCTAGGTCTAATATCAGCAGTCCACAAACTTATACCTTCTATTTATTTATTGCTTTTGGCCACGCCTTTGGCACATGGAAGTTTCCGGGCCAGGGACGGAACCCACATCACAGCAGCAACCTAAGCCACTACAATGACAATGCCAGATCCTTAACCCACTGTGCCACGAGAACTCCAAACTTATAGCTTCTACATGACGTATTTTCTGCAGAAATTACTGCAGCCGACTAAGCTCACCATTTTAGTTACATCTTGTGACTTCTGCATTAGAGGGTGACATTTGTTTATTCTTTTCTCCAGAACCTAAGACTGCACTTTTTTGAGACCTGGCAGCCTCATGCACTGACTGCCCAGTCAGGGCCATGGGGGTAAATGTGTGTGTAATTTATGTAACCACAATTAATACAATACACAACCATTTCTATACTAAAATTAGAAACACAAGGAACAGAAGCTGTCAGTGCTTTAATATTCAGCAGAATGCTTCAAAACTTGTGAAACAGCCAAGTGGACATATTCTAAGCAGCAACTGAGACACCCAAAATATTCTTTTTACAAAAAAACATGAGGTTTCTGAATATGTAAAAATCAGTAGAAAATCAACCCGGGTGACAGAGTCATTATAGTGGCTTCTGAACCCTTACTAAAAAATAGCGGATTTTTTTTTTTTTTTAAAGAAAGTGTATCATCTACTGAAATCTGATCTGAAGCCACACGCACCCCAGCATGGGGAGAGAGTAGGAGCCCCAAGGGGGGCCACTCCACTGGCCCATGAAGCACTGCCTGTCCTCCGAGGCTCCATGAATCACAGTCCAAAACCTACAGTTCCACATAAAAACCGATTTTTATGTAATAGAGTCATCAATTTGGATAGGACATGAACAAGTTTTTCAGAGACTTCCTTTCTGAAACAGACTGGGGGAAGAATGCAATTAGTGAAGTAAAGAAAAACAGATTTAAGGAGTTCCCGTCGTGGCTCAGTGGTTAAGGAATCCGGCTAGGAGTCATGAGGTTGCGGGTTCAATCCCTGGCCTCGCTCAGTGGGTTAAGGATCCGGCGTTGCCGTGAGCTGTGGTGTAGGTTGCAGATGTGGCTCGGATCCCGCGTTGCTGTGGCTGTGGCGAAGGCCGGCGGCTACAGCTCCTGTTAGACCCCTAGCCTGGGAACCTCCATATGCCGAGGGTATGGCCTCAGATAAGGCAAAAAAAAAAAAAAGGAAAGAAAAACGGATTTAAGACTATCCAATTAAATTCAAATTTCCTGCATGGTATCTTCTTGGCAAAAGCCCTGGGTGAACACGTGAGGTACAGAACAGCGCCTGAGGTGCCTGCTGATGAAGCTAGAGTTGCCCACATCCCATCTCCAGAGACCCTGATTCATGAAGTCGAGGGCTGGCTGTTGGGTTTAGGCGTCCACACTGTCAACCAGCTCCCAAGGTGGTTCCGATGCTGTAGCCTGCAGATCGCCCTCTGAGAAATGGGAGGGAAATTGGAGAAGGGCAGGGGCATGCTTTTAAAAAGCAAAACCAAAACAGCTTCCTCTGCCTCGTTCTGAGAATACACTTTCATTCAGATTGGGATACAGTAACAACACTATTTTTTCTTTTCAAAATTCTAGATTGTTTTTTTCATAAATCTACCTACATTCCATTGTCCCATATTAGGTAGAATTAAAAAAAAAGCCTGAATATAAAGTGCTGGTCCTTGTTTCAATAATGTCACTTCGAGGGAAAAAAAATCACACAAAGCTACCACCCACTGACCTTTCTGGCTGAACAAATACAAATTATGTATTCGGATCCACGTGAACCTGTAAAGTAATATAACCTTCAAAGTTTTCTAGTTAGTGCAAATTTAAAATTCCATAACATACATTCAATATAATTTTACTTTATATTACAAATGCACACTACTTTTCTTCTGACATGCTGGTAGTATTCATTTTTACAGCGCAAAAAAGGATTGTTTACGATTTCTGAGTCACAGTATATTTTCCAACTCTAAGTAGGCAAACACATTTCAAAAAGCAAATACTACATGTCTTTGACACACCCTAAAAATAAAAATAAATAATTCTGACTATAAAATTTTTATAAACATCAGCTACATTAAGGATTCACAGCTAATTGTTGCCGAAAACCTAAAACACATTTAAGATCACATAATCTTACCATTAGACAACTTGTATTTAAAAACACAAGTCAGTCTGATTTCTATTGAACATAATAAAGCACTGAAAATTATCATCATCTGCTTATGGGATCCATAAGAGCTGCCAGGTATTCGGATTTAAGCTATTAAGTTTGCGAGGCGTTAGGAGCGTATTAGGACATAAAAGATAAGAGAAATCTGAAAATAGACACGGAAACATGCTTCGTCTATTTCTTCCTGAGAATGTACAAGTTATTATTTTTAAAAAATCAAGACAGTTTGAAATGGAAGAGAAAAATCCTATGACAAAAATCATTTTTTTGTAAAATGTGGAATCTCTGGTAAGGTCAACAGTTGTTACCCTAATATATAACTTGTGAACACAAGCCCTGTAAATTGTACTTATCTGAAACAAGGCACATTTATTTGAAATGCTAGGTAAATGTGCCTAAAAAGTTAGAGAATTTTTCTAAAATAAGACAGTACGTTTTATGATATGGTATTCTGAAAGAACTTTCCTAAATAAAAATTAAGTCGGAATGAGTGAATAAGGTAACAGAAAAACTTCATGAAGTGTCGAGAAGGTGAAAAAACTTCATTGGATTACGAAAATTGAAAAACCAATTTTTCTTTAAATAACTGAGGACGCTGTACATCAACCTGTTCTAAATCCAAAGTAACATTATGGTTAGCATGCAGTTTTACCAATTAAAAATTATACAGTTATTTTGATTATTCTAATTCTGATACCCCAAACTCTCTGCCTCGATTCTATAATTAGCGCTATGAATTACAGATAAAATATAGTTGAAGAAAAAGTGAATTTAACAGTACTTAGAAAATATGACATCTGTAACAATTCTGACCATGAATTAAAAAGTGAAACTCGTTATACTCAAAAACATGATCAGCCCATGAAAGATAGCTACAAACTTTCCCACCACCGCAGCAGGCAACCTACTGAAAGGTGAAAACAGATCTGCTCACAGAATCTTCCAGTACTAGAATTTAGCTGCTCCCCCTGAGATCTGTAAGAGGTTAATTTAAAATAAAAGCATTCCATATAATGTACGGACTGCTGCTTACACTACTTAGTTGTTCCTTCAATACATGGCCTGGGCTTGAGGTGACTGAAATTTTAAAGATGCCAGATTCATAAAACTCCTTAAAGAAAGCCAATGGTGTTTTGGGTGGATACATTCTAATCTTTCAGAGATTCATGTCACATCAAGCCCACAAACGGGTCATCTGTCCTAGAAACACCAGGCTGGAGGCCCCCTGGGGTGGCTTAACTGTGAAGTCGGGGCGCGGGGGGTGCTGTAGGAATAGGTTGGGGAGCAACAGAGGAGCACCCTCCGGTTGCCAACCTGCCAACCATGAGACCGGCCCTCAAATGGAACAACGTCAACTTTCAGTTATCCAAGAGCAGGTGGCCAGTGCCTTCATTTCCCTGTTTTTAAAAATACTGAGGAGTACTTCTGAGACTATCTAGGTAATGAATCTGTCAGGAGGATTAAATTATGGGTTTTAATGATCAGTCAACAGACTACATTTCTATCTGGCTGTGAGTAGCAGAATTTCAGTGAGCAATATATTACCTAAAGCAATATATTATAAACACTAAACACACGTATACCACAATGCAGAAAATAAATAGGTAAAAAAAATATAGCTCTCATTTTAAAATAAATACGATAGAAACGTTTTAGCAGAGGATTCTCTCCACTTCCCCAAGGGGAAATTCTGTTAAGTACTTTGGATATAAAAAACGATTATATTTCAAAATACTACAAGACTACTACATTTTAAAAACTCATCAATATTGAACTTTTTTAGGCAATTAATTTGACTAGAAAAATCTTCTTTAGTACATTTTTTTTTTTTGAATTGTTGACACTGCCTTTTAATCCAAAGAGAAGCTGGTAAACTGTCCAGCTCAAAACCTGTAACTTTTAACCCAAAAGTGCTCTGAATGTTAATTTTTACAATTCATCCTATGTGGTCCTCTATGGAGATCTACAGAATATGCTGAATTTCACCTCCGTGCATTAACAGAGTTAACCAAACAACATTTGGGGGTCTGACGATGCTTCTAAAAAAAACCTTAAAATAAAAAATTTAAGTATTGTCTTTCTTTTACACTTCTCCTTTTAGGGCTTCTCGGAAATCGGTACTTAGGGATCCAGTAGGTGCTGGGCTGGAGGAAACCGTAAGAGGCATGCTGCAGGAGGTTGTCCAGCAAGAACCAGCCATCTCCTTTCAAAAAAGCCAATAATTTTTTAAGTGTCACCGTGTCACCACATTACCAATTAAGATGGAGATGATTTTCCCACCCACATCTTGCTGGGCGTACGTGTCCATCAACTGTGAGGCTCGAGACTAAGGAACGAGAGCCCATACTTGAGCAAGCCCACTCTCTTCATGGAACACCCTGTGACTTTTAAAGGTTAGTGCTATCCGATCACAGCGTTTGCTGAGAAAAGACCAGGCATTTGTAAAACAACCGGAGGTCTGGCTGTTTTTGGAATGCTATTTACATAATGTATACCCATCATACTACTGAGGCAATGAAGACTGAACTAGTTGACAGGGACGTTCTGTTTTGGAGGAATGCGTATCTACTCGTTTGTGAGGACTTTACGCCAAGTTCTCGCGTCCTCCTCCATCTACTCAGCTTCCTTGGCGTCCTCAGGATCTGAAGTACTAGAGATGTCATCATCCGTTTGTTCTCCAGAGAAATACAACATCAGTGCATGAGTCTTATGGGTTATGGTGACAGTGCAGGGCCCTTGGGCCCAGGGCTCCCCGTCTACCTGCATTGGCATCATCGAGCACTTCAAGATCAGCTAGAATCAGGGAACAAATAATCAGAAAACAGTCAGTTCCCCCAAAAGTTCAGAAAAATCTTCCTTAATAACACCCAGCACCCCTTAACCCTTCTCAGGGACATTTTTTAGCATTTCATTCTTAGAAAATTAATCTGAATATATCTGTAGTCCTTGATTGTTAAAGGGATTCTTTTTCACTAAAAGCGTCATTCCTTCAGCTGGGTGGAGGGCTATATTCCCTGTTTCTTCCCCAGCCCACTCACCCCCTGCTGGAGGGTGATCAACAGCCTGGGCTGTAAACCACCGTTTTAGAAAAGCTACAGCATGTGTACTTACATCTACACATCCGTGGCTTAGAAACGGACAAGTCAATCCACTGCAGCAGTATCGTACCTACCCGCACTGTATGTGCTTGTCCTATTCGAAACGGATTCGCCAGTTTCACTTGAATCTGAGCACAGTGGAAAGACCCATATACTCCAACGACTTCCAGTAAACCATCATCATGCCTAAAATTGGACCAAGGAACTATGGATGACATGATGCAATAAAATAAAATCAGTTACATTATGACAATTACCTTTTTTTTTGCTTTTCAGGGCCTCACCCGTGGCTTATGGAGGTTCCCAGGCTAGGGGTCTAATCGAAGTTACAGCTGCCAACTTATGCCACAGCCACAGCAATGCCAGATCCGAGCTGTGTCTGCGACCTACACCACAGCTCCTGGCAAGGCCGGGTCCTCAACCCACTGAGCGAGGCCAGTGATCGAACCTGCAACCTCATGGTTCCTAGTTGGATTTGCTTCTGCTAAGCGACAATGGGAAATCCAGGACAATTACTTTTTAACTCAAGTGGACCATCATCTTACTAAATATTGATATTAATAAAATATACAAAAAAGAAAATGTGAGGGGAAAAATGTTACACATCTACAAAGAACAGACTGCTTCAAAAAGAAAACAGTGACATAAAAAGACAAATTGCAAATGCACATACCTGGCTAGAGGGTAGGTCTCGTCGCCTACCCCTTCCCACAGTCTGCAGCCGCCGCCCCAGTAGCCAATGTTCAGGACGATAATACCTTCCAGGTTCGGCAGTTCTACTCGCTCACCATCCAGCTCTAGCTTTAGAGAAACACAAGCAGTGAGTTACTACAGGGCACGCTATTTCCAGTCAAATCGGCTTAGAATCCCCATCCATTTTCTTTTTTATCTTCTTCTTTTTGCCTTATCTGGGGCCACACCCGCGGCATGTGGAGGTTCCCAGGCTAGGGGTCTAACAGGAGCTGTAGCCGCCGGCCTTCACCACAGCTCGTGGCAACGCCGGATCCTTAACCCACTGAGCAAGGCCAGGGATCGAACCCGCAACCTCATGGTTCCTAGTCAGATTTGTTAACCACTGATCCACGATGGGAACGCCCCCCATCCATTTTCACATGTATAAGATGTAAGAGCTGCGCACGCAGAGGACTGCTTCTTACCCCTCACTCCAGGTAATCTGGCCTTTCTCACCTACTCAGTGTTTACCGTAGTAAATGAATTGCGACAAATGAATTGTTTTAACCAAGGTCATCGAAGACATCCTTTTTGTTGTCCTATTATTTTTTTCAGGCCTTACCTAACTTGTAGTTTTAGTGTCAGCTGACATACCGACCCACCCCCCCTTTTCCTGATACCGTCTCTTTTGCTTTCTGGAACCAGACTTCTCATGATGCTCCTCCTCGGTCTCCACTGAGAGCTCCCTGAAGGCATTCTGCAGAGCCGCGTCCTAGGCTCCTTTCTCTTCTCAAACACTCGATTGAAATCTTAAGCCACGTCTGTCATGTTAATTGCCCTCTCTGTGCTGACAGCTCTGTTTTGCTGGTCCGGGAAAGTGATTTTTTTTTTTGTCTTTTTGTCTTTTATCTAGAGCCGCACCCGCGGCATATGGAGGCTCCCAGGCTAGGGGTCTAACAGGAGCTGTAGCCACCGGCCTTCGCCACAGCCACAGCAACGCGGGATCCGAGCTGCGTCTGCAACCTACACCACAGCTCACGGCAACGCCGGATCCTTAACACACTGAGAGAGGCCAGGGATCGAACCCGCAACCTCATGGTTCTTAGTTGGATTTGTTAACCACTGAGCCACGGACGGGAACTCCTGGTCCGGGAAAGTGACCTGGGCCCACAGAACACTCCCAACTGCCGGTGGCACATACAACTCCCATGCACAGAACTGAGTTAAATTAAGCATCTTGTCTGCAGTCTACTTTCCCAGGAGGAACAGCACTCTCCCACCCGCTGTGGCCTAGCCAGAAACCTGGGAATTATCTTTGACTTCTGTGCCCATACCCTCCAATATCCAGTTAATCACTAAAAACACCTGACTCCACTTCTAAGTACCTGGTCCTCTCCATCATCCTGACAGCACCCTAGCCCCAGCGTCCTATCAATTTCTCAAGCTTTACTCTCCTCTTACTGACCCATCACAGATCAGTTAGATAGACACCTATCTCCTTATTACAACCTTCAACTGCTTGACTCAGTGGTCATGATGAAATCCAAGTTCCTTAACAAGTCAGGAGCTCCTCTGTGATTTGGTCTCTGTCCATCTCTCCAACCTCGGCTTCTGTCACCTTCTCTCTGGTGGGCTCTGCTGCAGCTTAAACACACTCAAACAGGCTATGTTCCCTCTCGCCTCTGGGCCTTTGCACATGCTGTTCTTTGCCTAGAATAATTTCCACCTCTTTCTTCACTTAGCTAAGTTTTATTTAATTTTCAGATTCTACTTTATCACTTCTTCCAGGAAGGCTTTCTCATCAAGTCACTTTCCCTAGACAGCTTCTCTGGCTGGTGGGTCATGTACTGCTCTTATTTATTCCTCTAAGACTGCATATTTTCCTAACATATCACTTCCCACGCTACACTGCAACGTGGTTTCAATGTCTTTATCTAAGTTGTAAACTTAGTGAGAGTGAGGAGTTTGCCACTGTATCCCCAGAACCTAGAGCACTGCCGCATTTTGTAGGTAGTTTCACAAATAATTTTTCTATAAACTATTAGACCAAAAAAAAAAGGTGGGGGTGCTTCTTTGAAAGCTGCACTCTACCCATGCTATCAAAGCACAGGAAAAAGGAAATATGATAAAGCAGAAGACAACTTTTTTCTTTTTTTTTGTCTTTTTGCCTTTATGTAGAGCTGCACCCGCGGCATATGGAGGTTCCCAGGCCAGGGGTCTAACAGGAGCTGCAGCTGCCGGCCTTCGCCACAGCCACAGCAATGCGGGATCCAAGCCGCGTTTGCAACCTACACCACAGCTCACGGCAACGCTAGATCCTTAACCCACTGAGCAAGGCCAGGGATCGAACCCGCAGCCTCATGGTTCCTAGTCGGATTCGTTAACCACTGAGCCACGAAGGGAACTCCAGAAGACAACTTTTTTAAGAGAAATTCTCGCCATTTGCCCTGTGCCGTGGCAGCAGAGGCTGTGAGCCCAGCGTCTGCCTGGACAGCAGCTTTCCTTGGTGGGTACAGTCAGGCTCCCCTCTCTCTGCTCATTTTTTACTCTTTCCCCAAGTTGTTTATTGTTTGGCACTTCTCTTTTTTATTTTTCTGGTTCTAGGTTTCTCTGTATTAATGTCTTTGTGGTTGCTATTAACCGTTACACTCTTTTTAGAAGCAAGCAAGGAATGCATACAAAACTGCCATATCACGTCAGGGACGCTGTAGCAATAAGCAACCGTGAATATCCTATCTTTGCTACTCAGACATTTCTATGTAGCCTTAATACGTCAGAGAGATACATCATAACCGTAATAGGAATTACACTTGGGACTTAAACTTCCTCTGATGAACGTGGCACCGTGTCGTTCAGTATAACAGTTAAAAAGACTTTGGAATGACATAAACCTGAATTCTGGTTACTTCTGTACTTGGGTACTTTGTGAATCTGGGCAAGTTATTTAATTTCAAAGTTTTCTTTCTTTCTTTCTTTTCCTTCCTTCCTTCCTTCCTTCCTTCTCTTTCCTTTCTCTCTCTCTTTCTCTTTCCTTCCTTCCTTCCTCTTTCTTTTCTTTCCCTTTTTTTTTTTTTGCTTTTTAGGGCCACACTTGTGGCATATAGACATTCCCAGCCTATGGGTAGAATTGTAGCCGCAGCCGCCTGCCTATGCCACAGCCACAGCAATGACAGATCTTTAATCCACTGAGCAGGGCCAGATATCGAACTCTCATCCTCATGGATACTAGTTGGGCTAGTAACTTGCTGAGCCATAATGGGAATTCTTCAAAACAATTTTCTGCATGATCGGATTATAATAGTAGCAGCCTTACAGGTTGTGGTGAGAATTGAGTAGGAAAATGTGTATTAAACACTTAGCAAAGTGCTTGGTACACAATACTCCATATGTGTTAGCAAAATGTTAATAGAAAATTCACCATTTTTGTGAAAAAAAGTTCATAGTGGAGGCCACCTAAAACTTTAAGAGCTTACCTCAACTTTTTTATTCAAATCTTTACATTCTTGCACTAAGCAATCTTTGGTTCCATAAAATAAGTAAACAGCCTATGAGAAATGGACAGAAAATATGATATAAAAGCAATTTAACACTACCTGTAAGCAAGAGAAAGACATTGAACCAAAGCTCCCTGACGTGACCGCTGAGCTGTATTTCCATAGAGTGGACTAGGTGCTGATGGGAGAAGGGGAACCGTTACTTATGAGTTTAATTCCCACATTTTTTTTCAGGGGGAATGTAGGAGGCGGTTGTTTGTACCTACGTGGTGTTGTCTCCCAATTTATCCCCAAAGCTACATTTTATAAAGAAATACCACATTGAAATTAGAAAATTCCACCTTTTCTAGTACTTCAGATTACTTAATGAAAGAAATACAGACAAATCTAGCAAACATTTTATTTATTTTTTGTCTTTTAGAGCCACATGTGTGGCATATGGAAGTTCCCAGGCTAGGGGCAGAATCGGAGCTACAGCTGCCGGCCTTTGCCATAGCAGTGTGGGATCACAGCCATGTCCGTTCACAGCTTACGGCAACGCCACTGAGCGAGGCCAGAGATCCAACCCGTATCCTCATGGATACTAGTCAGGTTCGTGTCCTCTGAGCCATGATGAGAACTCTTAGCCAACATTTTACAGTCATTTTTGAATATGGAAAGGTTGATGGAAGCACTGAGATGTTAATTACCAACTGTATAAACAGCAATACTTGTTGCTAAGTAATTCTATTAACAAATGGGAACTATTTGTAAATTTGAGATATTTGTAAAACAGACGCAGGAACAAAATTGTTTTGCATCTATTTTTCACATCCTGTTGCTCAGTCACAGGAAGTCATTAAAAAAATTCCAAAGCAAAATTTCCGCCAGAGGAATTAATTATACTAGAAACCAAAGCAATGATCTCGGTTAAAACTGTGGTAAACACACTGCTCCTTTTCTTACCTCATCGAACTTTCAGAGTTTTTTCAAGCCAGTGGAATCTATTTTTCCATATTTCACCAAAAATTTATCCTGCCTAAATTTTCTTTCCCATTCTAGCTGCCATTTGAGTAAGATAAGCTATCATATATTCCACTTAGTTGCCATCTGAGCAGAATATGCTGTAAAACATTCCAACTTTGAATTAAAGAATTTTTGTCATAGTTATAAAATACTTTTAAAAATACAGTAAAGGATCTCGTTTGATACTCTTACACAAAAAGGAGCAGGTAAATGTTTTCAC
Source organism: Catagonus wagneri (assembly GCA_004024745.2). NCBI lineage: Eukaryota > Metazoa > Chordata > Mammalia > Artiodactyla > Tayassuidae > Catagonus > Catagonus wagneri. The sequence continues at coordinate 3,160,729 of PVHT020001179.1, forward strand.
ACGTTAGTTTTATCTCAATCTACTTGAAAGAGTGCTAGATATAATCGAACTATTGATTTTTACTGTACCTTTAGTGATAAGCAGGAAATGTTATTTTATCCAACACACCTTATTAAGAATTCTGCTAGAAAACAGAGATGGTGCCTTCTCACGATGAGCATGAAAATTGAGGGCCATAAGAGCATCAGGTCCAACAGAAAAATAGTTGTTCATCGTGAATTCCTGGAAAAGGGGTCAGGATAAACAAGATTATGCTTTTCGTCCAAGCCTGTGTCATATATTAAATATATAAACCTTAGTCTTTATGACAAGTTAATACTTTCTGCATTTATTTTTCACATAGCTGCTTTATGCTGTCCAGCAAAGTTTCCAGAAATAAAGCTTCAGTTCAAAGGCCAGTCCTATAGATAGGAATTTCACTTTCCATTCCTGGTTAACATGCTACATCTAAATGGCTCTACTATGCACCCGGGCTTCCTGCTCCTGTGCTCTCATTACATGTGATTTTTTTACTTCCGTTGCAACTCTCGGGCTCTCAGCCTCCTCTGGCTTAGCTCAGGCTATTGGTCCCCTCTTAGTTTATCTTACTTCTCAATACAGCTTGGATCCCTCAGTCTAGCTCCACTCGGTCTTCTTCCTGAGCAATAAGCTTGAATTTCTGACTTTTTATTCAGTTGTCCAGAGTCAAGGTTGACATGTCCAAAATCTAACTCATTTTCTTCTTGAAACTGTTTTTATCTTGCTTAATGTCATCTCCACACTTCCCATCGTAAAAACTAGAAATCTGGTAGTAGTATGTGTTTTCTCGCTTCCGCTAATACCAACCAGCTGCCAAGTCTCGATCAATTCTACCTCAAAAATGTCTTTGAATTGTCCTCATCCTAAGATCCCCTTTGTTTTGCCACAGTGCTGGTTTCCAAGCTTTTTTCCACACTATCTCCAGAGCATCTTTTTAAAAATATACATCTTGGAGTTCCCTTTGTGGCTCAGTGGTTAACAAATCCGACTAGGAACCATGAGGTTGCGGGTTCGATCCCTGGCCTTGCTCAGTGGGTTAAGGATCCGGCGTTGCCGTGAGCTGTGGTGTAGGTTGCAGACGCGGCTCGGATCCCGCGTTGCTGTGGCTGTGGCGAAGGCCGGCAGCTACAGCTCCTGTTAGACCCCTAGCCTGGGAACCTCCATGTGCCGCGGGTGCAGCTCTACATAAATAGGCAAAAAAAAAAAAAAAAAAATATATATATATATATATATATATATATATATATATATATATATATACACACATCTGCCAGCTCGGTATTACTTGACATATATACATATATATATAGATATATATATTTGTCTTATATACGCCACGGCCTCGGCCACAGCCACAGCAATGCCAGTTACTAGCTGTGTCTGCAAACTATACCACAGCTCATGGCAACGCTGGATCCTTTAACCCACTGAGCAAGACCAGGATCACACCTGCGTCCTCATGGATGTCAGTCAGATTTGTTTCCACTGAGCCACGACAGGAACGCCCATTTACTACTTACTAACCATGATGCACATCCTCTAAGTCTCTATTTTCTCTACCTTTTCATTCCTTTGTCTGTGATCTAGATTGTATTTACTCTTTAAGGACCAGCTCTCAGTCACTGCCCCTGAAATCTTTCCAGTCTGATACCAGGTTGGAACCAGGAACACATGCGGCCTGTGCCATAACCAGCCCCTGGAGATAAGCACCTTGTCGCTGCCCCACCACAGAACCACACCTTGTACAACGGAAGCACTCCATTGTGTTTGCTGAAGCCACTCAAAACTGCAGCCCTAAAAACATACCTTGGGTTTTCTTAAGTTGTAGTATCCTTTATTTGTTACTTGAACTTTCCATCTAAAAAAGAGAAGTTAAAAAAACCCCACTAGTTATTACCAAATTAACCGCCAATTAACTACAACTATTACCAGTCAACTCTGGATGCCTGGTAGATGAGGTTCTTCTATTAAAATAACATTTGGAGAAATAAGCACATTTACAGAAACGTGTATGAGTATGTAAACTTATGACTTTAGTACATACAGCAACAAGATAAAACACTAGCATCCATATATAAGTACAACAAATATAGTCTTTTATTTTTTGCCTTTTTTTTTTCAGGGCCGCACCTGCGGCATACAGAGGTACCCAGGCTAGGGGTCGAATAAGAGCTGTAGCTGCTGGCCACAGCAACACCAAATCCGAGCCACGTCTGCAACCTACACCACAGCTCATGGCAATGGTGGATCCTTAACCCACTGAGTGAGGCCAGGAATCGAACCTGCATCCTCAAATGCTAGTCAGATTCGTTTCTGCTGAGCCACGACAGGGACTCTTAACATAGTTTTTTATATTTAAATTACATTTAACTTTATAACTATACAAATCTTCATTTATAATCCAAACAATATTCCCAAAGCTCAAGGAATCTACTTTTTGGGGGAAGTACAACTTACCTGTCTAGTTTAATTCCATCTGCGTCCATCACGTTTCTTAGGACTTGTGCAACTGGGATTTCTCCTGCATAACCTGTACCCCAACCCAAGGTATTGGACAGATCGTTGCCTGTTCCCAGAGGCAAGACTGCAACTTGTGGAATGTATTTCTCTTGTCCCTAGAATACAGAAGCTGTATTTCAGATTTTTCTCTTCTGACTATTTTTAGGGTGATAATATTTGGTAAAATTTAAGGCCCAAAGCAATAAAGATACAAATATAGTAACAACTGCTCGATCATGATATTCAAAATTGGCAATGTTTCCTACTATTCTTCTGCTTGATAAAAAATACAACCAGGAGTACTGTATAACTGTCTTGGAAGTGCTTCTGTGAAAGGCAAGTAGGTCTTCAAGACGGATACCTTAATCTTCATTTCATCAACTGCATCCAGGACCCAGCCCACAGTCCCATCTCCTCCGCAAACAAGTACTCGAGCTGAGTGATACGGAAGAAGAGTACAAAGCTGCAGGGCTTTGATAGGCGGCGTTTTAGTTACATCAAAGACCTAGAAGTGAAAGATAAGGAAACAAAAATGTATTTTGATTCAACACTGTCATCCATCCATGAGGAAAACTTCCTTCCTAAAGAAATGCTTAAATAACTATCCTGGCTATGATACATTTATCTTTATCAACATGCCAGGCACTCTGCCAGACCCTTTATATTCACTGTGACTCATCCCAACACTGACCCTACAAAGCACGAGGCGTAATCCTCATTCTATTGACCAGGAAATGGAGGCAATGGAGGGTTAAATAACTTGCCTTGGCTTCCCCGGATAATGAAGTGATGACGTACACATTCAATCCTGTAGTCTATCTACTACACAATACCGCCTCCTTCCTGTTCACATCCAACCAGGCTGTGCTAAGTTCACCTTTAATTATATTTTATAATGGATTAAAAAATCCATTACTGTGCAAGTTACTATACATTTCTGGAAAATAATTTTGCAATATGCATAAAATGACAAAATGATGAAAGGATCTTCAATACCTATAATTCTATAAATGATCCAGGAAAATATTTCAAAAGATGAAAATACTCTGTGTAAAGATATTCAGTGTGGTATTATTTATAACTGTACAAACTTAGAGACAAACTTAGCCTTCAACAGCAGCAGACTGTTGACTCCATTTGGTGATTTCTTAGCCATTACATACATAATCATGAGAACTTTGTTGTGACATGGGAAAATATAGTTTTAGGTAAAAAAAACAGAATACAAACTTGTACCTAGATTACTGTTAGAGTAATGCTAATATATGAATGCGTAGACAATTCATGGAAAAAACATGGAGAAATAAAAACTGATGTACTGTATAGAGATACTGCAGGTGATTTTCTCTTTCCTATTACAATTATTTTTATAGTTTCCTTAAATTGTATAATGTTGAAGGGCAACTTACAAATTAGAAAGAAAAGAGTTACTGCATTTATCACTGTTACACGGTTGGTTGCTTAGTTTTTCAAAGTGCAAGCTGCTAGCATGTAAACTCAAACCTTTTTTTTTTTGTCTTTTTAGGGCTGCACCCCTGCAATATGGAGGTTCCCAGGTCGAATCGGAGCTGTAGCTGCTGGCCTATACTGCAGCCACAGCAACGCCAGATCCAAGCTGTGTCTGCAACCTACACCACAGCTCACGGCAATGCTGGATCCTTAACCTACTAAGCAAGGTCAGGGTCCTCAAGGATGCTAGTTAAATTCACTTCCGAGGAGCCACGACAGGAACTTCCCTGTAAATTCAATCTTTCCTTTTGGTCTTTTTGTCTTTTTAGGGCCATACCCACGGCATCTGGAGGTTCCCAGGCTAGGGGTCTAATCGGAGCTGTAGCCGCCAGCCTATGCCAGAGCCACAGCAACGCCAGATTGGAGGCGCATCTGCCACCTAAACCACAGCTCACAGCAACCCCGGATCCTTAGTCTGCTGAGGGAGGCCAGGGATTGAACCCACAACCTCATGGTTGCTAGTTGGATTCATTTCTGCTGCACTACAACGGGAACTCTCTGTAAATTCAATCTTAATGGTGTGTCTTTTATCCTGACCTTTAAAGTTGAGGTGTAATCTACATATAATGAAATTCCCATTTAAAGTGAACAAATGACTTTTGGAGTTCCCATCGTGGCTCAACGGAAATGAATCTGACTAGCATTCCTGAGGACACAGATTTGATCCCTGGCCTCGCTCAGTGGGTTAAGGATCTGGCGTTGCCGTGAGTGTGGTGGAGGTCGCAGACACGGCTCAGATCTCATGTTGCTGTGGCTGTGGTGTAGGCCAGCAGCTATAGCTCCGATTCGACCCCTAGCCTGGAAACCTCCATATGCCGTGGGTGCGGCCCTCAAAAGACCAAAAAATAAAAGAAATAAAATTAAGTGAACAAATGACTTTTAGTCAGCTTACTGAGTTGTAAGCTTACTCCCACTACCAATTAAGTTTAGAACATTTTCGCTGCTCCAATAAGATCCTCCAGTGTCCGTGTGCCTACCAATTTCCAGCCTAGAGTTAGGCCACTGATCAACTCTGTGCCTATAGCTTTACTCTTTCTGAACAGGTCATATAAATGGAATTATACAATATAGATCCTCTGCAGTGGGCTTCTTTCACTAAGTATGTTTTTGAAGTTCATTAATTACGGTATGTAGGTATGTATCAGTAGTTCCTTTTCATCACTGTATATGCCTTTTGCTGTTCTTTTGTTTTGGTTTTACGTTTTTTTTTTTTTTGCTTTTTATGGTCACACCCACGGTATAGGGAGGTTCCCAGGCTAGGGGTCTAAAAGGAGCTGTAGCTGCTGGCCAACGCTGCAGCCACAGCAATGCCAGATCCAAGCCCCGTCTGCGACCTACACCACAGCTCACAGCAATGCTGGATCGTTAACCCACTGAGCGAGGCCAGAGATTGAACCTGAAACCTCATGGTTCCTAGTCGGATTCGTTAACCGCTGTGCCACGATGGGAGCTCCCTGAATATGCCTTTTGTATGGGTATATCACCCTTTATCCATTCACTGAATGATGGACAGTGGGCTTATTATAAATAATGCTGCTATGAACATTTGCATAAAAGTCTTTGTGGGATATGTTTCACTTCCTTTGAGTAGATTCCTAGAAATGCTAGGTGGTTTGGTAAATTTATATTTGCTTTTTAAGAAACTGAGTGTTTTCTAAAGTGTTGCATCATTTTCTATCCCCACCATGAGAACCCTTCTTTCTTCACATCTTCGAATGGCTTGATACTTTCATAATTATTATTCTTCCCTATAATCAGGTGATTACTGGTTTCAAACATTAACAATCATTGTGATTTAGGGAAAATGTAAAACTAAAAATGAAAAGATTGGAGTTCCCGTTGTGGCTCAGTGGTTAACGAATCCGACTAGGAACCATGAGGTTGCAGGTTCGATCCCTGGCCTTGCTCAGTGGGTTAAGGATCGGGCGTTGCCGTGAGCTGTGGTGTAGGTTGCAGATGTGGCTCAGATCCCGCGTTGCTGTGGCTGTGGCGAAGGCCGGCGGTTACAGCTCCTGTTAGACCCCTAGCCTGGGAACCTCCAAATGCCGCAGGTGCGGCCCTAGAAAAGGCAAAAAGACAAAAAAACAAAAACAAAAACAAAAAAAACAACAACAACAAAAAAAATGAAAAGATTAATACAGAAAGGAAGGTTTTCTCTTTTGTTACCTGGACTGGATTTAGGAGGATCCTAAATTCTCCCAGCAGTCCTTCTCCCATGTTAGTTCCACTACGAGAGTTGGCCAGGACTATTAATGGAGTCCACTGCTTTCCAAGCTTAGAGGCTAGCTAAACAACGAATGTGATAGAAAAGAGCTTAATATCTCAAAGATGGTGAACAATAATAATAAGTTCTTCATTTCTCAGTAATGGCCGTGCTACAAATTTGCTGACAGAAAAACAACTATCCCAATCAATACAATATACACGTCAAAGAATCCTAAGAATGGACAGGGTCCTTAGAGGTGAACTAATTTACCTTCTGCTTAATATACAATTCTCTTCTACATCACTGAAGAAGTCATCCAGCACACACTTCTTCCGTGTGAGTACATGGAAGAAGAAACTCACTAAACAAGGCAACCTACTCCATTGCTAAATCAAATCATTAGAAAGTTCTGACTTAAACCGAGTTAAAAATCTGTCTTTTAATCACTTTCACTGTCTTACTTTTGATTCCTGAAGCAAGGACTAATTTCAATTATTCTTCTGTATAAGTGCTGCGCTCAAACACCTAAAGCATTAGCTCTTTTATTAGTATTGTCTCCTAGGGAATATATTTCACCTTTCACAGAATGGACAGTGATTTTCCTTGACTGCTCTTTTCTCGATATATGTTATTTTCAAGCTTTTTCTTTTTAAATGGAATATTCAGAAATAGATGAAAGAATTCAGATTTCCACAAAGGCCAAAGTCAAATGAAATTAACGTTTCTCTAATTTAAGCACTTCTTTCCTCTCTCCTTGTGAATGAAAACATTAATGAAGACATTTCAAGGTTTTACTTAGTGATTCTCATCCCTGTGATCTCAGATTGAATTCAGATACATAAAGGCTTGTACATTTAAAAAATAATAATATTAACGTTTTTAAATATTAAAATGCCTCTTTCTTTTGCAGGAATACTGACAAAGATGACATTTAAGATATAAAGTCCTGGAGTTGGGTTCTTAATCCAACTGCAGCAGCTCAGGTCACTGCAGAGGTGTGGGTTTGATCCCTAACCTGGCACAGTGGGTTAAAGGATCTGGTGCTGCTGAAGCTGTGACTGGGAGGTCTCAGCTGCAGCTGGGAGTCAGTCCCTGGCCTGGGAACTTCCTTATGCTGAGGATATGGCCATTAAAAAAAAAAGAAGATACAGGAGTTCCCGTTGTAGCTCAGCGTAATGAACACCACTAGTAGTCATGAAGATGTAGGTTTGATCCCTGACATTGCTCAGTGGGATAAAGATCCAGTGTTGCCATGAGCTGTCGTGTAGGTGGCAGACGTGGTTTGGATCCTGTGTTGCTGGTGGCTGTAGCATAGGCCGGCAGCTGCAGCTCCGATTCAACCCCTAGCCTAGGAACTTCCATAAGAAAATATAAAATCCTGACTTGGAAAAAACACAATTTAATTTTAGAATGAAACAGTTTAACTACTTTGGCATATTCAAGTAGGAAATACATGCAATTTTTTAGTTATTCCTTCCTTAAGAGCTACATTAAAAACTGAAAGGTAATGTTTATATCAATTTTCACACACATTCACACCACGAAGTGCTGTCAACAGCTTTAATGTTCACCATTATTTGTGGGAGCATCTAATGTGCAATATGTATCTCTAAAAATTCTTTTAGAACAGCGGGTGAGGAAAATTTATTTTCTTTTCACTGACAATAATCATGAATCTCCAATCTGGCTGTTCACTAGAATCACCTGAAGACTTTAAAAAAATACGGATTCCTGACACTTAGCCTAGGTCTACTAAATCAAACATGGTGATGGAAGTGGGCTCAATAGTCTGTATTTTTTTTTTTTTGCCATTTATCACTTTAGGGCCGCACCTGCAGCATGTGGAGGTGCCCAGGCTAGGGGTCTAATTGGAGCTACAGCTGCCAGCTTACACCACAGCCACAGCAACGCAGGATCCGAGCCGCATCTGCAACCTACACGACAGTTCACGGCAATGCCAGGTCCTTAACCCACTGAGCAAGGCCAGGGATTGAACCCACAACCTCATGGTTCCTAGTCGGATTCGTTTCCACTGAGCCATGATGGGAACTCCAGTAGTCTGTATTTTTAAAAAGCTCCTCAAATGACCTGGATGCAAGAAGTGGTTTAGGCACCACCAACACAACATTTTCAATTTCCCTTCAGACATTAAAGAACTCAAGGGCCAAAAGCTATGGCACCTTTCTAGGAAGTGGGTATGGTAAGCCATACTTGACACAGCGATTCTTCTCACACACACAGCTGTTTTCACACACTGACTTAAATAACTTTTTGGAAATCAATTAACATAAGGAAAAATAAACTCTGATTACCATTGCATAATCTGTTTTTTTGTCTTTACGCATCTGATTAATACAGGTTAAATAACTTGGTGGAATGATGAGGTTTCTAAATTCTCCAAAATCACACTTTTCATTCTTTAAGCTATTTTTCATGCACTCATCATGTACTGTTTTCTGACACCAAATGCACCTGAGGGAAGGAAGATATAAAGACAATTATTAGCTTTAAACCGTAATCTTACTTACCTGCAAACCAATTATTGTCCAAAAAAAAATTAAAACAGTAATTTTATCACCAATGAGCATAAACTCTGGAAAATAAAAGATTTATAATTGTATCTGCACAGTGAAAATAGAGCGATCAAGTTGAACATTTAGCAGGTTCATTTAACAGTGTGATCCGGGGAAGATCCCTTCAGGAAGCCTCTGAGGTTAAATTTTTTTTTTCTTTTTTGCCACACAGGCAGTATGTGGGAATTCCTGGGCCGGGGATCGAACCTACGCCACACAGCAGCAACCAGAGCCACAGTGGTGAGAATGCAGGAGCCTCAACCCGTTAGGCCATCAGAGAATTCCCTGAAGTTTAAATGATTTAAATAAACAATGTAATGTTATTTCACTTTCGTTCTCTCAAAAGTGTACAGTGGAGTTTTCTGGAAGTTTTATGATATGTCCTAAATCAACAGACTGAATGCAGCAGCAGACAGGAGACTCTAGCTGACTTTTATGTCAAAGAAATGTACCAAAAATGTAAAACTATGTCAATCTTCTAAATTTTCACTTATTTTCATAAAATACTTTTCCATTATTATTTTAAAAATGAGTATTTAACAATTTCTCAGTTTTAATTTACAATATGGTAAATACCAGTAGCTATAATCCACATAAGCAAAAAGCTGGTCTAGAACAAGCAGTTTGTGTATTATTTATTTGTGCTTTGGCTGGAACAGGTTTGTGAGGTCCTAAAGGCCTTGCTGCTTAAATGCCCCACTGGTCTTGGTCCTTGAAACGTTCTTCAGAGTCAGTTAAAAAACTTCTTGATTTATAGCTATCTGTGAACACTGTAGCCAATACAGTAAAATATTAATTTCCTTTTTTTCCCCCTTTTATGACCACCCACTGCATATGGAAGTTCCTGGGCCAGGGACTGAATCTGAGCTGCAGCTTTGACCTTATGTTGCACCTGCGGCAACATGGGATCCTTTAACCCGCTGCGCTGGGCTGGCATCAAACCTGCACCTCTGCAGCGACCAGAATCGTGGCAGGTGGATTCTTAACCCACCACACCATAGTCAATTTCTTAACGGCAGTTAATAGAAACTAATCTTTATGTTTTCACCTAAAGTACAGAAACATTTACATTCGTGCTTGACTCTATGTTTGAACACGTCTGTGAAACAAAGCAGAAAATAGTGCTAGTAAAGGTCGTGCGTTTCTATTATTAATCTGCTAAGTATTTAATCCACTCACAGATAAAGCAGATCTGACTATACAGACAAAAGCAGGCCAGCAGAAGATAATGGTCATAATTAAATAAATAAAATTGAAGAAGGGCAGATATACACTCGTTCACGCCAAGGTTAACTCTCTTGGACTTCTATTTTAAGGTTGTTTTTTCCCCGCAGGATGTTCAGATTTGTCAGGAAATTACTGCTGTTTACTCAGGAGTCCTATTTACTACTGAAATCCAAATTATCTGCGTGATCTGTTAAAGGGAAGACTGTAAAATTACTTGCATGATAAACTCTGTTAACACTTGCTTTTAACACTTGCTTTTAACCTAAGCTTGACAAACACTAGGTTGCTTGTGCAGCCAAAATATACCACCTCCGTGTACTGCTCTACTATTAACTTTAAAATAATGTGTTACTGTTGAAAATGATCTGAATTACTGAAAATAATTTCACAATTGTTTCCTCTGGGAAGGAAGAATGTTTCCTTTTTTTTATTTTTTTTTTCCCTACATTCCCAGCATATGGAAGTTCCTGGGCCAGAGATGGAATCTGAGCCACAGCTGCAGCAACGCTGGATCCTTAACCCACTGCAGGCGGGCCAAGGATCGAACCTGGTGCGTCAGCAGCTATCTGAGCCTCTGCAGAGACAAGGCTGGATCCTTAACCTGCTATGCCACAGCAGGAACCCCAGAATGTTAACTTTTTACTCTGTTCTTTTGTATTGCTTGAGTTTCTAAACAGCAGAATATAACCATGAGCTACTTGCATAAATTTTTAAAGCTGTATTTTCAATAAGATTATATTGGCTTATGTTTGAGAATTTAGGAAATATGGAAAGACACAAAAGTCATCCAGAGACACTCTTAACTTCTTGATATGCTTATTCTCAGTTTTATAGTCCCAATATGTTTTTTTTTTCAGGTTAAGGATAGGATGTATATATGTATCTGGATAGTACTCTTCTTTGGAAATTGTATCATGAATTCTGTCCTATGCCATTAAGTATTTTTTAAAAAACATAGTTTGTAAAGAATGTATAATATCACATCATACAGACATAACATAATTTATTTAAACCCACCCTTTGAAAAAAACATTTAGTTTTTCTGAGTATAAAAAACAGGATGTACAACCTTAAATATAAATGACATTATTTTCCTGGAATCTTAGAAGCTTCTGAATCAAAAGGCGTGTGTTTTCCTAAGGTTCTTGAGATGTCTGTCCAGTATGACTGATAACCAGCATGCAAAGGTGTCCGTCACATTTAACACTTGCTGGTGCTGCTGATTAGTACTTAAACGCCTTTCCTGGATAATTTGATGGACAGAAAGATATTTTGTTGTTTTAATTTGGAGGTCTTTGATCACTAGGTGAAGTTGAATATTTTTCTGGCCTTCTGTGAATTGTCTTGTATTCTTCTTTTGCCAGGTTTTAATTACTGCATACACTTTTTATTTATTTACTTAGGATATCAACCTCTCTTTCCCATTTTATTATTATTATTATTATTAAAGTATAGTTGATTTACAATGTTTCATCAAGTTCTGTTGTACAGCTAAGTCCTAATCACAGACATTTCCCTATGCTCTACAGTAGGATCCAAATGCCCATCCATTTTAGATCTAACAGTCTGCAGCCCCAAAAACCTAAAATGCCCATCCCTCTCACTCCGTCCCTTCCCACCCCTCGTGAACCCCAAGTCTGCTCTTCTTGGCCATGCTCTGTTTCTGTTTTTTGTTTGTTATATGATCTCATATCAACATCTTTTCGATCAGTCACTATTCTTTTAAATTTAGTTTTTAATATTCTCAAGTTTATTTTTTGCTAAACAGACCTACACTTCCCTTTGTGGTTTATTTAAATGCTTTCATGCTTGAAGTCCTTTACCTTTCTTTCCAAATTAGACAGTCACCTGCAGCTATTTCCCCTCACAATTTAGTTTTTATATTTATGCCCTTAACTCAGTGATTTTTAACCTTCTGGGGCTTCATATGGATTCCACTGACAATCTCATGTCAGCCTTCCTGGAACCTTATCTATCTATGAACTAAGAACCTCTGGAGTTTATTCTGGTACAGAGCATGATACTGGTACATAGTGTGATATGAGGAGTTAACTTTTATCCTTCAAAGAGCACTTGTCCCAGTAGATTTATAATCTTTCCCATTCCCACTGTTTTGTGCCACTTTCATCATTACTAAACGCTTATAAATTTAAGAAAAGATTTTTTTTTTTTGTCTTTTTGCCTTATCTAGGGCCACACTTGCGGCATGTGGAGGTTCCCAGGCCAGGGGTCTAAAAGGAGCTGTAGCCATCGGCCTTTGCCACAGCCACAGCAACGCGGGATCCGAGCCGCGTCTGCAACCTACACCACAGCTCACGGCAACGCCAGATCCTTAACCCACTGAGCAAGGCCAGGGATCGAACCCGCAACCTCATGGTTCCTAGCTGGATTCGTTAACCGCTGAGCCACAACACGAAATCCAAGAAAAGACTTTTTTAACCAAGATGATGGCTACTACCAGCCTTTGCTCTGTAAAGGTAAAGCCAAAATATTTACTCCTTATTCAGCACTATATTTTTCCTCAGCAATACCATGATCAAAATTAAGATCTATTCTCTGCACATATTTTGTAATTCGTATTTAACTAGATCTAGATTTCAAACCTGATGGGAAAATAAGATGTCTTGATATTTTAGTTCTAGCAGTCACATCTCTGACTGCTTAATGATCTTTCTTCTTTCCTCAACTTATTTTGAAAAATTTTAAACAGTAGTCAAAAGAATAGCAAAATGAGGAGTTCCCATCGTGGTGCAGTAGAAATGAATCTGATTAGGAACAATGAGGTTGTGGGTTCGATCCCTGGCCTTCCTCAGTGGGCTAAGGATCTGGCGTTGCCGTGAGCTGTGCTGGCAAGATGGCTCGGATTCTGCATTGCTGTGGCTGTGGTATAGGCTGGCAGCTGTAGCTCTGATTTGACACCTAGCCTGGGAACCTCCTTATGCTGCATGGGTGCGGCCCTTAAAAAAAAAAAGAATAGCAAAATGAATGCCCTTAAATCAACCTTTAACCGTGATTCCTTTTTTTTTTTTTTGTCTTTATGTCATTTTAGGGCCACACCAGCGGCATATGGAGGTTCCCAGGCCAGGGATCAAATCAGAGCTGCAGTTTCTGGCCTATGTCAAAGCCACAGCAACACCAGATCTGAGCCGCGTCTGCAACCTACACCACAGCTCACAGCAACGCCGGATCCTTAACCCACTGAGTGAGGCCAGGGATTGAACCTGCAACCTCATAGTTCCTAGTCGGATTCATTTCTGCTGCGCCAATACGGGAACTCCAAACCCTGATTCTTAATTAACATTTTCTCCCATATTTGCCTTCTCTTTTTCAAAATAAACTCTTATTTTGCTGAATCATTTGAAAGTAAATTGTGGACACTATAAGATTTCACTTTTTAATATGACAGCAAGTATTTCCAAAAACAAGGGTAGTCTCCTTGATTTTCTAAATGTCTTGCATTAAAATTTTTTTTAATGAACACAAGTATACCCACCATCTATATTCTGGCATTAATATATTTTTTTTTTTTTGGCTTTTTAGTGCTACACCCGTGGAACATGGAGGTTCCCAGGCTAGGGCTCCAATCAGGAATTCTTGGCATTAATATCTTACTGTAATTGCTTTGTTACATTTCTATCCATCCATTAATCTATCATATTTTTGATGCATTAAAAGTAAATTGTGGGAGTTCCCATGATGGCTCAGTGGTTAACGAACCCAACTAGTATCCATGAGGACACAGGTTCGATCCCTGACCTCACTCAGTGGGTTAAGGACCTGGTGTTGTCATGAGCTGTGGTGCAGGCATATGGAAGTTTCCAGTCTAGGGGTCAAATTGGAGCTGTAGCCACTGACCTACACCACAGCCAGGTAACACCAGATTTAAGCTGGGTCTGTGACCTACACCACAGCTCATGGCAACAACGGATCCTTAATCCACTGAGCAAGGCCAGGAATCGAACCTACGTCCTCATGGATTCTAGCTGGGTTCTTAACTGCTCAGCCACAACAGGCACTCCTGATGTAAAATTTATATACAATGAAATGTATGTACATTTGCTGAGTTTTGACAAAACGAACATAATCACGGAACTTATCCTTGTGAAGACAAAGACTATTACCCTATGCGTCATTCTTGTGTAGGAGTATGATTGCTTTATTAAAGAAAAAAGTTCACAAGGGTAGAAAAGCTCTACTGGAAATACTGCTTATTATTTTCTCTCAAGTTACCTGTTCACGATAGCTCTCCACTTTAGTACGCTGGAGGAGGCAACAGTATTATATGTGAAGATGAGAAGTCATTTATGAAATTCCTACTAGGACAGGGATGGAAAAACTACAAATATACCTGCCTTCTAATTTTGTGAATAAATTTTTATTGGAATATTGCTACCTCATTCATTTATGGCCTGTCTGTTGCTAGTTTTGTATTATGATGGTCTGTAGAAGGCAAGTATGACAGACCAAATACTTAGCTTTGGCTCTTTACAAGAACAAGTTTGCCGACCTCTGCTCCAGAAGATAATTTGGTATCTTTCATTGGTTCAGATAATTAATGGAATGAATAAACACATAACAACAGAACATATAATCATAAAATTTAAGATCAAAGCCCAGACTAAAGCTGCCAATGTAATTACCTTCTATGAGTCAGAAGCTTTGTCTTATTAATGACAGTGTGTGCACGTGTGTGTGTGTTTGGGATATAATGAAGAAAAGGACATATATAGATAAGAGGGTTTTTAAAATAAATAAAAGTCTTTTAAGAGTTCCCATTGTGGCTCAGTGGATTTAAGAACCCCACTGGTATCCATGAAGATGTGGGTTCGATCCCTGGCCTTGCTCAGTGGGTTAAGGATCCAGTGTTGCCATGAGCTGTGGTATAGGTCGCAGATATGTCTCAGGTTCCATGTTGCTGTGACTGTGACATAGTTCAGGAGCGGCAGCTCCAATTCAATCCCTAGCCTGGGAACTTCCATATGCTAAGGGTGTGGCCCCAAAAAGCAAAAAAAGAAGAAGAAAAAAAAATATATAGTATAAACCAACAAGTTTTCTTTCTCTTAAAAATGAGAGTTGCAAAGTTTACTTCAGGTTCTCTCTTGGTTTTTGTTTTGTATTTTTTTTCTTTTTTGCCACACAGACAGTATGTGGAAGTTTCTGGGCCAGGGATGATGGAACCTACTCCACACTACAGCAACCAGAGTCACAGGGGTGAGCACGCAGGAGCCTCAACCCACTAGGCCACCAAAGAACTCCCCAAAAAGTTTTCTTAATGAGAGACAGAATGTTATAATGAACAAAGATTTATTTAATAAATGTAACATCAGAAAACTACACATAGAACTACCATACAACCCAGCAATCCCACTCTTGGGCATATATCCGGACAAAATTTTCCTTGAAAAAGACACATGCACCCGCATATTCATTGAAGAACTATTCACAACAGCCAAGACATGGAAACAACCTAAATGTCCATGGACAGATGATTGGCCTAAGAAGATGTGGCATATATACATAGCGCAATACCACTCAACCATAAAAAAAATAATGTCATTTGCAACAACGTGGATGGAAATAGAGACTCTCATGCTAAGTGAAGTAAGTCATAAAGAAAAAAACAAATACCACGTGATATCACTTATATCTGGAATCTAACATATGGCACAAATGACCCTTTCCACAGAAAAGAAAATCATGGACATGGAGAACTGATTTGTGGTTGCCAAGAGGGAGGGGGTGGGAGTGGGAAGGACTGGGAATTTGGGGTTAATACATGCAAACTATTGCCTTTGGAATGGATAAGCAATGAGATCCTGCTGTATAGCACTAGGAACTATATCTAATCACTTGTGATGGAACATGATAATGTTAGAAAAAAGAACGTATACATGTATACGTAACTGGGTCACCTTGCTGTGCAGTAGAATATTGACAGAACACTGTAAACCAGCTATAATGGGAAAAATAAAAATCATTATAACAAATACAAAAACACTGAAAAAAATCAATGTAACAAATGTTTAAAAATAGGACTTAGGTTCCTATTTTAGTCAGAAGAGAGGTTAGAAGAAACAAAAGAAGTATGAGGAATGACAAGATATAATGTTAAGTGTGGACATACTCTGTCATGGTTGGACTAGAGGCAGGAAAACACAGAAAAGTCTACAGGGAAAACAGAATCTAGCACAGTGCCTGGCCCCAAATAGATACTTAATATGTGAAAATAAATAACGACTGAATGAGTATAAATTAAAAGGCCTTTGTCACTTATTCTGTAGAATTTAACTGGGCTGCAATGCAGGCTTTACAGTCAGTTATCACCTGCCATGATGACCCTCTGAAATTCAACCTTGTTCAACAGTCTTCATAGTGCACTTGAAATCTTGGACTTCCCAAGAATGTGACAGACACAGAAGAAGCCCTCCCCAGGGCTGGATAAAATTCAGAGAGGGACAGTCTGGTTTCTATCTAAAGGTTTGAAATATTTGTTTCTTTTCCCCAAATATCTCATTCCTCCAGAAGGTCATAGCAGATTGCAATCCTGCATGAAATTATTGGCTGAAATAGATCAGAACATTGCAGAATACATACTACTTCAGGACACTGGGCTCTTTTCTCCTGGGAATACTAAACACTTCCTAAATTATATAAGAACAATTTTAACTATGGATGAGGGGTTTTAGCATGCTGGGAACAGACTGCTCAGTAACCAGTGAGAACAAGCTAATGAGGAACAAGCTCTTACCACATTAACGGTGCTGGAAAGGGAGAACACACAATTAAGGACAAAGGCTCATGTTTAAAATGCACATAAATGGGAGTTCCCGTTGTGGCTCAGTGGTTAATGAATCCGACTAAGAACCACGAGGTTGCGGGTTCGATCTCTGACCTTGCTCAGTGGGTTAAGGATCTGGCGTTGCCGTGAGCTGTGGTGTAGGTTGCAGACGCGGCTCGGATCCCGCGTGGCTGTGGCTGTGGCGAAGGCCGGCAGCTACAGCTCCTGTTAGACCCCTAGCCTGGGAACCTCCATATGCCACGGGTGCGGCTCTACATAAAGGCAAAAAGAAAAAAAAATGCACATAAATGGACATTTATGGGCGGTGTCTTTGCAGCACCAGGATGTGTCCTCCATCCCTGGCCCAGCCAGTAGGTTAAAGGACCCAGCATTGCTGCAGCGGCTCGGATCTGATCCCTGGCCCAGAAACTCCATATGCCATGGGGCGGCCAAAAAAAAAAAAAAAAGGTACGTAAATATAACAGTGGTTCTTAAGCTTCAGAATTACGTGCAGGGCCTTAAAGCAAAGACTGTTGGTCCCCAGCCCAAGTTTGTGATCCAGTGGGTCTGGAGCGGGGTTAGCCATGCCAGGAAACACAGAAGATTCTCAGTTAAATTTGAATTATAAATAATAAACAATTTTTGTCTAAGAATGTCTCAGATATCGCAAATATTTTATTTGTATTTTGTCTTTGTGGGCTAAATCTAAATTTGTGTTAGAATTTGCATTTCTAACAAGTCACTGAGTGACAGTGATGCTGCTGGTCTGGGAAAAACAGGGGCAGGGCTGAGTAGAAGGGAAGAGAACCTGCAGGAAAGAGCACAAGATGAGTCATTAAGGATGCCTAAAAGCTAACCAGGAGGAGGATACTTAAGCCTTGAAGAAAAGAAGGGTAGTAGGAAAAAGTCTGATATTTTAAGAAAAACCACAACTAGCCTGACGTTGCTGGTGGATAAAGTTTAATGCAGATGGTGGCGGGTAAGACTAGAGGGGCAGGCAGGGTCCAAAGAGCGTGACAACCTCGTGTGCCATGTTAAGCACCTGGAGTTTATACAGAAAGGCAGTCCGCATAAGTGAGGTGGGTAACTGAAGGGTTTTAAACCAGGCAGGGACTCCATCAGATATGCATTTCTAGAAAGATAATTCGGCTGGAAAATAGAGCGCTGTGATTATTTAAGAAGTATACAAAATGCAGTGAAGGTATTTATAGAAGTCATTTTAATCCAATGGCTTTGCACAAACACAAAGAAGGGGAGGAAATAAAACAATACTCAGTTTGTGTCTTCTTTCCAACTCATCTCAATTCTCCAAGACTAAAGCTTACCTAGGGAGAGAATTATGAAATTTTTAAAGATACTGTGAAATTTTTAAAGATACTTTCACTGATGGCAAAAGGACATCTAAATTTGAAAGCTATAACATAAAAACGAATGGTTATAAAACTCCGTAGATATTTAAAATATACTTCTTGTAAAATGTTAAAGTCTATATCTGATGTGTAAAATTATTTAAGATTTAAAAATAAATGTTGATATAACGGTTCCCATGCTAATTTAAAGACTTTTATTTATTTATTTTTGTCTTTGCACCAGCAACATATGCATGTTCCCAGGCTAGGGGTTGAATCAGAGCTACAGCTGCCGGCCTACACCACAACTCATGGCAACGCCGGATCCTTAACCTACTGAGCGAGGCCAGGGATCGAACTTGCATCTTCATGAATACTAGTCAGATTTACAAAAAAAGTAACTTACTATCTCATGCCAGCTTTCTATTTCTGTTCTTAAATGTGTTTAGGGACTTTGCAACTTGTCAGAAACAGACCCATCACAATGAAGATGTCCAGTCTTAAGGCAGAGAACAAGGCTAGGGGTTAGTGTATCTAACCTTGTCCTGGGGGTTAGAGATCCTGGATGCCAGTTCTACTTCGCCACCTAGTAAAACTCTCTGAACTATAATTCTCTCAAATGTAAAATGACTTTGAACAGATAAACTGCAAAGCAGCATCCCCTTTCATTACCAACCTCTCACATGTACCATAGTCACCTGTTTTCAGACAACGTTTCAGTACCCCAATGTGTTGTCCAGTGTGTATTTAGAAGCTATCAAAGTATTCTTGGCTTAATCAAAGTCACTTGTCTAAGATGCTACAGGTCCTGAAAGATCATCTGGCAAAAGGAGTATCACTTTAAGTGTTCTTTTGGGGTATATTTCACTATGGCACCAAAGCTATATCAGATACTTAAAGGGCTGACCTGGAAGCAAACACAATACACACGTAGGATGAATCGGTTTTGTGACTCTAGGGAAAAGTTAATTTATCCATACTTCATTTTTCCTTATGCAAAATGGAGCCTGATAGTAACAAAAGCTAGAGTATAACATACAGTGCCCATAAGGTAGGCAGCACTTAGACTGCCTAGATGCAAGTTAAGAACCAAGTTTTATTTTATCAAAAATGCAGGCTGGCTAAGGGGTGTAGCCTAGATGCACCATCTCACAATGGCTACTGCAAAGCTGCCTCGCTGTACAATATCACAGCTACTTATTAGCTTGTTTCCTCAAAGTGGGCAGTTTAGGCCATTTGTGGAGATCAAAACAGACCTCTACGCCCACTCTTTGAAATCTTGACCCCGCTAAGCATTCTGTAACAATCAGCACCCACAAAGGCCGTACCTGTAATCACAGAGCTTGGGTTGGCTGCCGCACTGTTGCTTGCAAACAACACAGTAACTGCAGAGGGGGACATTACCCCGGATCCAGTGGTGGTGCATGGCGTCCAGGGCCCTGCCGTCATTCTTGAGCATGATCTCCTTGCAGTGGAAGCGCTTGTCGGCCTTCTTGAGGCAGCCCTCGTCCACGCGCAGCCCGCAGCAGTCGCAGAAAGCGCCCTGCAGGATGTGCTGAGCGCACACGCAGCAGTAGGTGGGATGGCTGAACAGGTCCGTGTCGCGCCACCCGTGCTTGCTCTTGCGGAAGATGTCCCTGCGGTGCAGCTGCCGGCGCGATCGCTGGAGACTGCACCAGAAGGTGACGAACACGGGCAGCAACACCGAGCACAGCGTGTACAGGACCAGGTGCCCGTCAGCAAAGAGGCCCTGGTAGGGCGCCGGCCGCTTCTCCCCTTCCATCTTCTCCAAGGTCGATTTCTAACTAGGAGAGACACGGACAGGTCCACTTTGGGCTCTCTGACCCCGTCCCTCCCTCCTTCCTGCCTCTTAGGGGATCCTGAGGTAGCCGTCTGTCCAGGTGGTTTCGCTTTAAGGAGGGGCACGCGCACCGTCTTCCTCGCGGCCCGACCCCAGAGGCTCCGGTCCGCCGGGCCGCGGACACGCGGCGCGGAGGGGGTGGCACCCAGCGCCGTCACGCTCCGTCCCCTCCCTCCCCCTCGGCCCTGGCCGCCGCCTCGTCACCTCCCCCGGCACCGGGAAAGGCGCAATCACAACATACAGGACCTCCTCACGGAAGAGCCGGCGCGGAGCTCCGGGCGCGACGGCTCGCGTGGGCCGCGCGGCGCCGGTCAGGTTCTGTAACGGTTAGCCCAGGCCCCGGACACCCCTCCCAGGAGCGGGGATGCAAACAGACGTCTCCGGCCGCTCCGGGCCAGGCCCCGCCCCCTGCCGGCCCGCACCGGTCCCGCCCATCTCGCGATGCCTCGGGGACCAGGGCTCCGCCCCGCCCGCCCCTCCGGCCGTACCTCGTGTGGGGCGGTGGCGCGGCCGGTGAGCCAGGCTTCTGGCCTTTCTTCCGCCCTCGCGGCTTTGCTAGGCCTGCCAGGCTTAGGGACCGACGTCGATGAAGAGGCCGGCCCCCCTGGGGCGGGGGCGGGGCCTGGGGCGTAGAGCTCAGGGACTGGGCGGAGGTGGGAGGGGCGAAGGGAAGGCCAACGGGCCCGAGGGGCGGGGCCTTGGGGAGGAGGGAGGAACTTGAGCAAGAGGGGCGAGCCTGTGGGCGTGGCTTGGGGGAGAACAGTGGGCGGGGTAACAATAAGGTGGGTGTGTTAGAGCGGATGGTGAGTTGAGATCTCTAAGTCTAATCATGGAAAGGTCTAGCATGAATGATATACACAGTATGAGTTAAGTTTGCCTGTGTACTTCTGCCGCCCCCTCCTCACCGTCTGGGAGAGGTGAGAGCTGGTACAGTTTTAAACACTGGAAAGGAGAAAACTGGAAGTTTTGAGAGTGTTATATCTTGATAGAATGGGACACTCCCAATCAAAAGTTGATAGCTGTCACCTCGGCTCTCGCTAGTTACTTACTAAACACATAATATCTGAGGACTTACTGTGTGCCAAGTGCTTGTGAGAAGCCCCAGCTCTCCCAGAACAGCAGACCTGTTGAAATGTGCCTACAAGAAGAATTTATTAGCTCTGCTCATAAAGGCTTACTGCATCCCAGCTTCCATCGCTACACTTATTAGGCGCCTTGCTAAATTTATCACCCCATTTTACAGATGAGGGAAACCAGGTACAGGGAGGCCGAGAAGCACGCTTGATGTCACAAAGTCAATGTTGGGACTCAGACCCCTTTATTTAACTTGATCATCCAAGTTAGCTTGAATCTAAACCAACAAAAAGAAATTTTTCTCTTGTTACTTTTCTAAGAAACTTGCCCTGGAGATTTTGTTAAAATGCAGATTCTGATTCCCCTTTTCAGGGAAGAGTCCTGAGAGTTTGTGTTTCTTCCCTTCCTCCCTCCTTCCCTCTCTCTCTCTTTGCTGTGCCTGTGGCATGCAGAAGTTCCCCAACCAGGGATTGAAACTGAGCCACAGCAGTGACAATGCCAAATTCCTAACTGCTAGGCCACCAGGGAACTCCCAGAAAGTCTGCATTTCTAGTAACTGGTCAAGTGGTGCTGATGCTGATAGTCCCCAGGTCACACCGAGTAGCAATGTTGAAATATTAAACAATCTGGACTGTGAAGGTCGGGGGGGGGGCACGTGTGCTGAAATTGGACGAGACTTAAATGCCATTGTAAGGATGGCAGGGAAAATATCCCTGCCCTCCCACGTCTAACTGTGTCTCTTGTGCCAGTCAGGTCATCTCTCTGGGCCTCAAGTCCCTCACCTGTCACATGGGACGGTTGGATGAGATCTCTAAAACTTCCTGTCTGATCTGTTAGCCTGCATGTGTATGGAGATGTCTTCACCTTTTTGTTTTTGTTTTTGTCTTTTTAGGGCCGCACCCACAGCATATGGAGGTTCCCAGGCTAGGGCTCTGTTAGGAGCTGTAGCTGCCGGACTTTGCCACAGCCACAGCAAAGCCAAATCTGAGCCCAGTCTTCGACCTACCCCGCAGCTCATAGCAACACCAGATCCTTAATCCACTGAGCGAGGCCAGGGATTGAACCTGCCTCCTCATGGATGTTGGTCAGATTCGTTTCCGCTGAGCCATCACGGAAACTCCTCTTCGTCTTTTGCGATTACTAGCTGAGGCGGAGCCCTTATTAGCTTAGACTTGGAAAAGTAACAAAATATGCTTTTATTTATTTATTTATTTGTCTTTTTGCCTTTAACTAGAGCCGCACCCGCGGCATATGGAGGTTCCCAGGCTAGGGGTCTAACAGGAGCTGTAGCCGCCAGCCTTCGCCACAGCCACAGCAACGCGGGATCCGAGCCGCGTCTGCAACCTACACCACAGCTCACAGCAACGCCGGATCCTTAACCCACTGAGCAAGGCCAGGGGTCAAACCCGCAACCTCATGGTTCCTAGTCGGATTCGTTAACCACTGAGCCACGACGGGAACTCCCAAAATATGCTTTTAAATATGACTAAATATTGTGTTTATAAAAAGTTATAAAAGTTATACCATAAATAATGTAATTTTTAAAAAGTAAGGGAGTTCCTGCTGGGCCCATTGAGCCACAACGGGACCTCTAGATTCTCAGATCTTGATCAGTTTTCTGGATCAGAATTGTACGGGAGTTAGGAATCTGCCTTCTTAACATGTTTCCCAGGTAATTCTTTTATTTATGTATTCAAACTTTTATTTTGTTTTGTGAAATTTATCACACACACCAAAGATTTTATGAAACATATATGTACAGTTAAAAAAATAGGAGACAGGAGTTGGCTCAGCAGAAACGAATCTGACTAGTATCTGTGGAGACACAGATTTGATCCCTGGCCTCACTCGGTGGGTATAGAATCTGGCGTTGCCATGAGCTGTGGTGTAGGTCGCAGACACAGCTGGCGGTTACAGCTCGGATTGGACCCCTAGCCTGGGAACCTCCATATGTTGTGGGTGCGGCCCTAAAAAGACAAAAAAGAAAAAAAATAGTAGACACCCGTGAACCCGCCATGCAGGTACCGTACTGACCTTTAGGAACCTCTCCTGTGCTCACCTGATTGCTACTCCGCCTCCCCCATCAGGGAGCTGCCATCCTAATGTTTGTGTTCTCCATTCCTTGCTTTTCTTAATTGTTCTACCCTCCCTGGACGTGTCTCTACGCAATATAGTTTTTTTATTTTTAGCCTTATCTAGGGCCGCACCCGCGGCATATGGAGGTTCCCAGGCTAGGGGTCTAACAGGAGCTGTAGCCGCCAGCCTTCACCACAGCCACAGCAACGCGGGACCCGAGCCACGTCTGCGACCTACACCACAGCTCACGGCAACGCCGGATCCTTAACCCACTGAGCAAGACCAGGGATCGAACCCGCAACCTCATGGTTCCTAGTCGGATTCGTTAACCACTGAGCCACGAAGGGAACTCCCACGATATAGTTTTGTTTCAAACAATACTCCCAAGCAAGCCTGGCCCTGTTGGTGCAATAGCAATGAGGCCAGTGATTTATGAAGGCTCCCAGAAGGAGGTGTGTTACTCAGGGTCTGAGACAGAGTCTGGTTTCAGTCTGAGAAGACTCTACCTGGAGAAATGAGTGGGCACAGGCTCAGAAAGATTGCTTGTCACAGTGGGGGACAACTGGGCAGGGCTGCAGTTTGAATGTGGGGCAAAAAAAAAATCTGGGGAGGGAGTTCCTGTCACAGCTCAGTGGTTAACGAATCCAACTAGGAACCACAAGATTGTGGGTTTGATCCCTGGCCCCGCTCTGTGGGTTAAGGATCCGGCGTTGCCGTGAGCTGTGGTGTAGGTCGCAGATACGGCTCGGATCCCGCGTTGCTGTGGCTGTGGCGAAGGCCGGCAGCTACAGCTCCTGTTAGACCCCTAGCCTGGGAACCTCCATATGCCACGGGTGCGGCCCTAGATTAGGCAAAAAGACAAAAAAAAAAAAAAAAATCTGGGGAGATTTTCTATCTTTGCTTCTCAGCTCAGGGATACTTTCCTCAAATTCTTAGAGAGAGGTCCACATGTGGAACACTTCTCAAGGAGAAATGAGATCTTCAGCTGATCCAGGCAACGCACTCAGTCACTAAGATAAGCTGCAAATAGTCTGTCCCAGGCTCACCCAGCGGTCTGTCCTCGGTGTGTCTGCATCTCACGGTGCCAACCTGGACCACCTGACCTCCTGGATCCCCTTCATCCCCCATCCTCCCCTCCCCCTGCTGGCATCTTCTGTTTCCTGGGTCCTGTGACTTTCCCTTGCTTGGTGAATTCTCCAGTTTTTCTGGAGCCCATCCTTCAGTAACTTTCACAAAAATTTTTATTTTTTTCTTAATTTTTTTTTAGAACATAGTTGATTTACAGTGTTGTGCCATTTTCTGCTGTAGAGCAAAGTGACCCAATCATAGATTATATATATTCTCCTTCTTTTATTATCTTCCATCATGGTTTTTTAGAGTAAGGGTACACAGGAAGCATATTTTTTTTTGTCTTTTTGCTTTTTTTATCTATGGCCGCACCCGCAGCATATGGAGTTTCCGAGGTTGGGGTCTAACAGGAGCTGTAGCCGCTGGCCTTCGCCACAGCCACAGCAACGCGGGATCCGAGCCGTATCTGCGACCTACACCACAGCTCACGGCAACGCCGGATCCTTAACCCACTGAGCAAGACCAGGGATTGAACCCGCAACCTCATAGTTCCTAGTCGGATTTGTTAACCACTGAGCCACGATGGGAACTCCCAGGAAGCATATTTTTGAGTCCTTGCATGACTATAAATGTCTGTATTCCATGCTCCATATCCGAGCTGTAGAATTCTAGGTTGTTTATCCGGGTATGGAATTCCAAGTTGGAAGAAATTTTCCTTCATGCCATTGAAGATGATTTTTCTGGCTTTTAATGCTGCTGTCGAGATGTCTGACTTTATTCTTATTCCTGATACCCAGAATACGACTTGTTTTGGCTTTCCTGAAGCTTGGAGAATCTTTTCTTTTTTCTCCAGTGTGGTGAAATTCCCTAACGACGTGCCTTGGTATAATTCTGTTCCCATTTCTTTTGCCAGGTTGGCTGAACCTTTTCAGCCCAGAAGCTCACGTCCTTCAGTTCTGGAATTACCTTGTTGATTTCTTCCTCTCTATTTTGTGTGCACTCCCTTTGGAAACTTCTGTTATCTGAGTGTTGGACCTCCTAGACTGTCCTCTCTTCTAAAAATAGACTTGTTATTATTATTTTTATAAATTAGCAAACTGATCTTATTTATTTTTGACTTTTTAGGCCTGCACCCGTGGCATATGGAAGTTCCCAGGCTAGGGGTAGAATCAGAGCTGCAGCTGCCGGCCTGCGCCACAGCCACAGCAACGTGGGGTCCAAGCCACATCTGTGACCAGCACCACAGCTCATGGCAACACTGGATCCTTAACCCGCTGAGCAAGGCCAGGGATGGAACCTGCATCCTCGTGGATTCTAGCCAGGTTCTTAACCCACTGAGCCACTACAGGAACTCCAAAAGTCTTTCATTTTTGCTCTAAGTTTCCAAAGGCTTTCCATAATTTTATTCTTGACTCTTTTTATTGAGTTTTTAACATTTCTAAGAACTTTTTGGGTTGACTTGTTTTCTGAATTTTCCTTTTTTAATTTATTTTATTTTATTTTTTACTTTTGTCTTTTCTAGGGCTGAACCCGCAGCATATGGAGGTTCCCAGGCTAGGGGTCTAACAGGAGCTGTAGCCACTGGCCGATGCCACAGCCACAGCAACGTGGGATCTGAGCCGCGTCTGCAACCTACACCACAGCTCACAGCAATGCTGGATCCCCAACCTACTGAGCAAGGCCAGGGATCGAACCCGCAGCCTCACGGTTCCTAGTCGGATTCGTTAACCACTGAATTTTCCTTTTCTTTAAAGCATCTTATTCACATTTCACAGGAGCAACAGTTTTCTCCTATCTTTCTGAGGATACTATTAGTTTTTGTTTGATCTTTTTTTCTTTCTCTCCTCGCATGATCTGTGATTGCCCCAAGATGCTTTTATCCTTTGATTTCTTTTGTCTTCATTCTCCATGTCAGAGGCCTTCTCAGATGTCTGGTGAACCTTCTGGGGACACTTAGGCACCTTAAGGTTTGAGGTGCCTGAGTGTCTCTTAATCTCTCCAGCCTGTTATCCCACAGAGAAAAACAACACGGGCTTGAGTATTTTTTTCTCTGGAAGAACCAGAACTTTTCTCTTGCAGTTAAAGGCCTGGCCCTTTTCCTGAATGAAATAGAAGATGACAGTAGCCTGAGAGGTGGTTTCACAAGTTATTCAGCCCACGCTCCATCCCTCGTGTGTTTATTTGTACCCTCTCATATTCCTACACCTCTGCCAGTGGTCCTGTCTTCCCTGTTTAGGCTGGAGAGTAGCCTGGCACTGGCTTCAGGAACCCGGTGCAGACCTGGCTGTCCTTCCCTGCTGGGCAGATGTGAGTGGACGCCAACATCCTGGCTCAGAGCAGAAATTACAGCCTGCTTGGGGAAGCATGCAGCAGGCCAGACAGGGCCCTGCCCAAAGCCAAACTGTCTTACCACTGTATCGCTGCTTCAAAGAGGAAGGTGTGTTTGTGTAGAAGGATGGAGGACTTGAGAAGGAAAGCCCAGGACAGGGGGTTTGGCGACAGATGTGGGGAAAGCAACTTGTACTTCAAAGGGGCCATATTTTCTAAATAAAGCTCTTTTTTTTTTTTTGGCCTTGCCAATGACATAAGGAAGTTTCCGGGCCAAGGGACTGAACCCACGCCACAGCAGTGACCAGAGTCACAGCAATGACAATGCTGGCTTTTTAACCTACTGAGCCACCAGGGAACTCCAAGACTAAAGATGTGTTTTTATTTTATAGCGTATAAACTTACATATCTGAATATGTGTTTGATTAATCTCTATACCATTTGTGGCCACTCAGAATTCTTTTTTTTTTTTTGTCTTTTGTCATTTTAGGGCCGCACCCAAGGCATGTGGAGGTTCCCAGGCTAGGGGTCTAACAGTAGCTGTAGCCGCCGGCCTTCGCCACAGCCACGTGGGATCCGAGCCGCGTCTGCAACCTACACCACAACTCACGGCAACGCTGGATCCTTAACCCACTGAGCAAGGCCAGGGATCCAACCTGCAACCTCATGGTTCCTACTCAGATTTGTTTCCGCTGCGCCACGATGGGAAACTCCCTCACTCAGAATTTTTTGGACAGACTTTCTATCATGTGTCGGAGAATGGGAAAAGGATGCAGATATTAATAGGAATAATTGCACAGAGGAGGAGGAAGAATAACAGCAGCAGTAACAATAATGTCCAAGTATTAGATCCTTATGATATCTGTCAAGTATTCAAGTATTTTACATACAGTTTCTCTTTTTGGTCTCAAAACGCCTTAAGTGGTAAGTTTTGTTATCAATATTATTCTTTTTTATAATGAGTAAGCAGTAATTTGGACAGTAAAGAATTGTGCCCAATGTCACACAGCCTCAGTGTAACACAGATAATAAGTTTCAGAGCCGAGATCCAAGCCCAGGTCTATTGATAAATCTGCAGCTCACAAACTTGACCATTACACCCTGTGGCCCACACAGTAGATATTCATTCATTTTGGAATGAAGCTTCTGGCAGCATTCCAGACCTGCTAGCACCCAGATTTGAAACACTGGCCATTCCATTAGCACCCCTTGTGTTAGTTAGCTATTGTCAGAGTAATGCTGCGTAACAAACTGCTCCTAGGCTCAGTGGTTGTAAAGAACAATCATTTCGTTTCAAGAGCCTGCAGGTTAATGGGAGGCTCTGCTTCAGGCAATGGTAGTTGGAGGTGAGTGGAGTGGGGCTGGGCTGGGCTGGGGGGGTCTGCTGTAGGCTGCATGTCTGTGTAGGCACTTGCCATGTGAGTTAATTCTGAGACTCAGCTTGAAGGATGGTAGCTGTTTAGGGGAAGTTCCTTTTGCAGGAATGGCCTCAAAATGCAAGAGGGCACACTTAACTGTGCAGGCACATTTCCTGCCTCTGTTTGTGTCATGTGTGCTACCATCCCATTGTCCAGAGCAACTCACTTGTTGGGGCCTCAAGTTAAGGACCAGGACTGCAAGGTCGTATGGTAAAGAGAGTAGGTGTGCAGTGGTGATGAAGGACTGATGATAAATATTCAGTCTAGGAGTTCCTATTGTGGCTCATTGGTTAACAAACCCGATTAGTATCCATGAGGATGCGGATTCGATCCCTGGCCTCGCTCAGTGGGTTAAGGATCCGGCATTGCAGTGAGCTGTGTTGTAGGTTGCAGATGCGGCTCAGATATGGCATTGCTGTGGCTGTGGCCGGCAGCTATAGTGCTGATTCAGCCCCTAGCCTGGGAATCTTCATATGCTGCGGGTGCGGCCCTAGAAAAAAAATGACCAAAAAAAAATATTCAATCTACCTAACCCAAACCTAACATCTGCCTGCACAGTGTGCCTGTAAATGTGTGTGTGTGTGTGTGTGTGTGTGTGTGTGTAAGCATATTCAGTTTATGTAGTTACAGTTATGAAAATTATGTAAGAATTTTATGTACATAGTGAAAATATAGAGTTTATAGTTTAGTGGGAAAGGTAAACCAAAAAAAAAAAAAAAGAATGAGAAAAATGGAAACAACTATGAAAAAGATTGTTAGAATTTAATTGACTCTGGGTCTAAAGAATATGGACACATTGTAATACTCTCGAGGCAGATTCAGCATTTTTCTATAGGTTAAAAAAAAAGGTGGAGTTCCTGTCGTGGCGCAGTAGTTAACGAATCTGACTGGGAACCATGAGGTTGTGGGTTCAATCCCTGGCCTTGCTCAGTGGGTTAACGATACGGCGTTGCCGTGAGCTGTGGTGTAGGTCATAGACGCGGCTAAAAAATGTGTTCCCTTGTCCCTGATGTTTCTTTAGCTCACAGAAGTTGAAGTCACTGACTTATCCTGTTGAAAGAGTGTGCAGTGTGATGGTGCTGATGGTGTCAGCTTTATCATTAGTCCTTAAAGAGTTAAGAATTCCTATTAATTAATTAATTAATTAATTTCTTGCCTTTTTAGGGGTGAACCCGAGACATATAGAGGTTCTCAGGCTAGGGGCTGAATCGGAACTACAGCTGCTGGCCTACACTACAGCCACAGCAATGTGGGATCCAAGCCGCTTCTGCGACCTACACCACAGCTCACGGCAACGCTGGATCCCTAACCCACTGAGGGAGGGCAGGGATGGAAACCGTGTCTTCATGGTTACTAGTCCTTAACCGCTGAGCCACAATGGGAACGGCAAGACCTCCTTTTTAAAAGAGGTGGGAAACTCACCCCAATGGAAATATCCATTATGTCAGGGTGCTGTGAATATGGCAGTGCATCCTTCCTTTATAGATTCTTCAATGTTGTCAAATTGCTAATGCAGCTCTCCCAGGTCTCAGCATCTGATGAGGACTTTCAGACCAATAAACATCCTTGGAAAATAGACTGAGGCACTGCAGAGCCATCTCTCTCCACCTACAGTGGATTATCTGGAATTCTTGGCAGCTTCTGCAACAGTGAACTTTCCCTGGCCTTGTGTGTCTTTCTCCTGACCTTGGTTATCCCAAGTTCTTCTCTCTACTCTGCCACCTTGTGGATTTTGGGGGAATTGCGTCTTCTACTATGCGCCTTATTGACTCCTCTCATTGATCTGGCTGACACTTTCCGTGGGAATAGACACAAGGGGAGAGAAGAGAATTCTCCCCATCAGAGGGACACTCACAAGGTCACTTGCTCTTTCAGTTTTGCTATAGTTCCGCCTTTGGGGATGATGTCCTCAGAACCCTCCCTGAAAGGCGTTTAAATGAACCTGACAATATCATACCTGTCAGGTCCTCTCTACCGGAGACCTTGAACCAGCCTCCTAGGGTGGGATACAGTATCACCTCTCTTGTCCACCTGAGGTTCTCTTAAAAAAAAAAAAAAAATTGCGGGAGTTCCCGTCGTGGCTCAGTGGTTAACGAATCCGACTAGGAACCACGAGGTTGCGGGTTCGATCCCTGGCCTCGCTCAGTGGGTTAAGGATCCAGGCGTTGCCGTGAGCTGTGGTGTAGGTTGCAGACGCGGCTCGGATCCCGCGTTGCTGTGGCTGTGGCGAAGGCTGGCAGCTACAGCTCCTGTTAGCCCCCTAGCCTGGGAACCTCCATGTGCCGCAGGTGTGGCCCCAGATAAGGCAAAAAGACCAAAAAAAAAAAAAAATTGCTAACTTAGAGCTTACAGTCTAGTAGAGGAGACAGATTTTAAAAAGCAAAGAGAGATAACATTTACACGTTACGGGGAGTGCTGTGAGGTGGAGAGTCAAGGTGATGGTGGGGGCAGGGGAGCTTTATTAAATAGGCTAGTAAATGCTTGAGCAGGAGAAATTGCAAATGGAAACCTGAAGATTGAGAAGAATCCAGTCATTACAGGAGAGAAGAAGAGCATGTGCAAAGGTCCTGGGTGCTCGTTAAGTTGAAAGTAAGTGTAGCTAGACTGGACAGTGGGAGGGGTGTGGCTGGAAGAGACCACAGTCACAAATGACACAGGGTTCTAGGGTGCACAGTGGGGAATCTGATTCTCTTCTGAGCCCCAGGAAAGTTAAAGAAGGATGCACAAGCAGGGACGTGATGAGGTCCAATTTATATTTTAAACTTCTGTTTTAAGAAGGACATCACTACTGCTACATGGAAAATGGATTGGAGCAAACAGGGAGGGAAGCTGGGAGACCAGTTGGGAGCCTGGTGCAGGAGGCTGGGTGAGATGTAGCTGAAGCCTAGACACGGGTGGTAGCAAAAGAGGTGGAAAAATCTAGATCCAGGCTATTCAGTGTGGGAGGGCTACTGAGCACTTAAATTGTGTAAGTGTAAAATGCACACCAAGTTTTAAACACTTGGTACCAAAAAATGTAAAATATCTCATTAATACTTTATCTTGATTACATGCTGAAATAATATTTTGGATATTTCATGTTAAATAAAATATTATTTTAAAATTTTCACGTGTTTTCTTTTAACTTAAAAAATGTGGCTGCTAGAAAAATTTAAATTATGTGGCTTGTATCTTGGCCCATATTATGTTTCTTTGTTTTCTTTCCTTATTTTTTTTTTTTTGTGGCAGTGCCTGTGGCATGCAGAACTTCCTAGGCCAGGGGTGAAACCTTCACCACAGCAGCAACCTGAGCAGTGACAATGCCAGATCTTTAACTGCTAGGCCACCAGGGAACTCCACACATTATATTTTTATTGGACAATACTGATATAGACAAAAGTTACTGAATTAAAAAGTACTTTTATGGGAGTTCCCGTCGTGGCTCAGTGGTTAACGAATCTGACTAAGAACCATGAAGTTGAGGGGTTCGATCCCTGGCCTTGCTCAGTGGGTTAAGGATCCGACGTTGCCGTGAGCTGTGGTGTAGGTTGCAGACGCGGCTTGGATCCCGCGTTGCTGTGGCTGTGGTGTAGGCCGGTGGCTATAGCTCCGATTGGACCCCTAGCCTGGGAACCTCCATATGCTGCGAATGCAGCCCTAGAAAAGGCAAAAAGACAAAAAAAAAATAATAATACTTTTATAGGAGTTCCTGCCATATCTCAGTGGGCTAAGAATCCAACTGCAGTGGCTCAGGTCATTGCAGAGCTGCAGGTTCGACCCCTGGCCCAAGAATTTCCATGTGGGTGTGGCCTTAAAAAAAAAACTTTTTGTAGTAAATTACGTTGAGTCATTTTAATTTTTTTCCTCTGGTCCATGGAAGATGTTTATTTGATATAACAAAACAGTACAGTTAGTGTTGGTTCTAACCAGGAGGAATAAAAAACTTAGAGCTGCTGTTGTGACTCTGGTAATGAACCTGACTAGTATCCATGAGGAGGTGGGTTCAGACCCTGCTCAGTGGGTTAAGGATCCGGTGTTGCCATGAGCTGTGGTGTAGTTCACAGATGTGGCTCGGATCTGGCATTGCTGTGGCTGTGGCATAGGCCCGTAGCTACAGCTCCAATTCAACCCCCAGCCTGGAAAATTCCAGATGCTGTGAGTGTAGCTTTAAAATGACAAAAAAAGAAAAGAAAAGAAAAAGGAATGAAAAGCTTGACAATGCACGTAAAAAACCAAGGTGTTTGATATGACAGATGTGTATTCCTAAAATAATGCTCCTAAAATTTCTCCATTATTGAAAACAATAGGAAAACAGAGGATGTTGCACATCCATGTCTAATTTTGAACACATTAACATACGAGGCATCTTTGCTAACAATGCATGATTCTTTTCCTTGTTTACAGTCTGTTCAGAATACCTTTTTACCAACAGAGTGGGTAGAACACTTAGGTTTAATATCTGTTACACAACATTAGCATAAACATGGACGACTACCGATGGGGGGCTGTTTTCTTTTGAGCTGGCCAAGTAACTACAGAAATCATTGGGTCAGTTCTCCGAACTGAGAATTTTATCCCAATAGATGCCACATACCTTCCACACCTACTTCATAATGTATTTAATAATTTATGTAGTATATATTGGTGATTTGAACTTAGAAAGACTGCGGCTGATTGAGATTTTCTTATCTTTATAAAAGTGAACTTAGGTGTGGAGGAAGGTAGCTTAAAGTCTTACTGATGGCAGATTGCACAAGGCTCTTTTGGGGGCATAAAGGAAAGAG
This sequence comes from Catagonus wagneri, assembly GCA_004024745.2. Lineage (NCBI taxonomy): Eukaryota > Metazoa > Chordata > Mammalia > Artiodactyla > Tayassuidae > Catagonus > Catagonus wagneri. The sequence goes on from PVHT020001179.1 coordinate 3,193,476, forward strand.
TGCCAGGCTTTAAAGACACCAGAATCAACCTTGACTTTTACATACTGTGTGAACTTGGACATCATTTCACCTCTCTGAACCTCGCTTTCTTATTCGTAAGAGGAAGATGGATAACGCTGACGAGTGCTGGCTGCCATGCCATTCATACCTTATTCTTCAACCTCAATCACACCTCACAGTGTACGTACTGTTATTTTCTTCGCACAGGCGAGGAAATTCAAGTTCCAAAAGGGTGAGTAATTGACCGAAGTTTACATGGCTAGAAAGAGGTGAACCCTGTTCTGTCTAGCTCCGAGGTCACCCGAAAAAACGTTTCCCCCTCGTTAGCCTCCTTGCTAAGTCCCCTTTGACCTTATCGGGAAGGTCAAATTTGATTGTTGAGTGGGCTTTTGAAAAAATGTCGTAAAGCATGCAAGCATAAGAGACGATTCTCAGTGAAGCAGTAGGAGCCTAAATTGAAGCTGCAGATAAACACAAAGTAGGCCGTGCTGTTCGGATGTATCTGTTTTTCACTGAAATGGTTGGCACGTGTTGCTTTCTCAAATTCAAGCTCTGGCACATGACCGAGGGTTAATTTCCTTCCTCAGGATGAAAATTTATAAGAATTCAGAGGAAAATATTTTCGGACTGAGAACTCGGCTTCAGATGCGTTTAGCATCATGCCCTAAGTACTGTTAGTCAAAGCAGAAACAGTCTTCAGGCCGGATGTGGCTTCTGTTAAGTAGCCTGGCTCGTAGCAGGGGATTCAGTTCTGCAGCAGGCGGAAAGAGGGACCACGGCGGGATGAAGAGGCTACTGGTACTTGCGCTGTTTCTGGCTTTACTGATTTTCTTCTCAGGTGAGCATCAACCCCTGAAACCTATGTCTATGCTGACAAGATCAATTGGAATGAATCTATTTTATCCTTTAGAGGTATTTTTTGAAAATTTTCAAATATGTCATGTGTAATAATTCGATGCTTCTTTTTATTTTCTGTCTTCTAAGAGCAGGCTCCCAGAATTCCTATTGTTAGGGACAAATTGTTTTTGTAAGCTTTAAACATATCTGAAACACTAATTCTCAAAAATGCTGATAAATCTTTAACCATACCATCTTTTAGAGTTTGAAATCACAACACTTGATATACTTTTTTTTTCCTTAATGGATTTTATTTCAGTTATAGGTGTACATAAATCATCACATGTCAGTTTTTCAGATTTTGTATCCCAAACCCACAGTGCATCCCCCCACCCCCTCGATATACTTTTATTATGAAAGTATCTTTCAGAGTTTGTGGGTGGTTATCTAAACTGTATACTTTGGTTATTCTATCTTCTCTGATACTATACTTTTAGGATCACATGTGATTCTCAAGTTTGATAGAGTCTTGTTGTCACAGGGAATCTCCTAATAACAACTTTAACTTGACTTACTGTGTTGGGGATTTCAAAGGCTCTCACCGAAGTAACCCTAAAGGACAGGGAACACACCGACCAGAGAACTGAAGAAAGTATGTTTTAAGAAGCATACTTATTAAATTAACACATACTTTTGTTTGCGTTTTATATAGAGGATTACACAAACTTTATTTATGGGTCTATTCCATATCTCAACATATGTAAATGCAGCACCAGTTTACAAAGCATGAAATTTTCCATTGCTAGAAGTTTTCCAGGTGTAAGCGTTCAAATACATGGAACACATTTGCTTTTTAAATTTAATTTTATTTTTTATTTTATCAGCGTATAGTTGCTTTACAATGTTGTCTTAGTTTCAGATGTACAGCCAAGTGACTCAGTTATCTAAATATATGTATATTTATATGTGTGTGTGTGTGTGTGTGTGTGTGTAAAAATGCATATATTCATTCTTTTTCAGATGCTTTTCTCATATAGGTCATTACAGAGTATTGAGTAGAGTCCCCTGTGCTATACCGTAGGTCCTCGTTGGTTGTCTGTTTTTTTTTCCTTTTTAGGGCCGTACCCACGGTGTATGGAGGTTCCCAGGCTAGGGTCGAAACGGAGCTACAGCTGCTGACCTATGCCACAGCCACAGCAATCCAGATCTGAGCCATGTCTGTGACCTACACCACAGTTCACGGCAACGCCGGATCATTAACCCACTGAGCAAGGCCGGGAATCGAACCGGTTGTCTGTTTTATATATAGTAGTGTGTATATGTTAATCCCAAACGCCTACACATTTGCTTTTCAAAAAAATGTTTGGCAGATGGCCTCAGAAGTGTTTCAGCCTAAAGAAGATGCTCAGAAGTGAACACCCACTTTTAGGAGTTCCCGTTGTGGCTCGGTGGTTAATAAATCCGACTAAGAACCATGAGGTTGTGGGTTCGATCCCCGGCCTCGCTCAGTGGGTTAAGGATCCGGCGTTGCCGTGAGCTGTGGTATAGGTTGCAGACGCGGCTCGGATCCCGCGTTGCTGTGGCTGTGGCGAAGGCCGGCGGCTACAGCTCCTGTTAGACCCCTAGCCTGGGAACCTCCATATGCCGCGGGTGTGGCTCTAGATAAAGGCAAAAAGACAAAAAAAAAAAAGAGAAAGAAATGAACACCCACTTTTAAAGGAAAGGCCATCGTGGTGGGGAACTAAGTTTCAGCTGTGCAGCTTTGACTCTGAGTATATTAGAAACAATTAAACGCCCCTCGCCGAGCCCTCTGGAATGCCACGTCCTTTGGGACAGGTCCCTGTGAAAGAACCTTTGTGTGTTGACCCAAATTGGACTTGCAAATGCTTCTCCTTGGCCCGCGAGACCGGAGCAGGGAGGCATGCGCCCCCAGCGTCCTTAAGGTCCCCTCCCGTCTTTTCCAGGAGCCTCCCCGATTCTGACGGAAAAGCAGGCCAAACAGCTCCTGAGATCCGGGCGCCAGGACAGGCCAGGCAAACCTGGATTCCGCGACGAGCCCTTGCGGGTGAGTTCCGGGTTCTGGGCTCTGGCTGTCTGAGGGAGGGGAGACGTTTGCAAGCTCGTTCATTAGGCAAAACCAGATGGGGTGCTGGTCCCAGCCCAGCGCGGTGGACGTTCTGTGGGGTCTCAGCTGCAAGGGGATCCCACCTTCTGACTCATACCTTTCCTCTTCGTGAGGTGCCAGCTCTGCTCCCTACTGTTCTCAGTCCTTAAAGTGGGAACCGTGCGGCCGATGTTGGGAGTCCGGGCGCCCAGCCAGCTGCTGGGTGGCACCCCTGAATGGGGCGCTAGAGAGCCATGCCCTGAGGCTTTCTCGCTCTTCCCTCGGGTCATCGGGGTGAGCTGCACCAGCATCCCTGCCTGGTGCTGCTCTCTCTGGGCCACAGAATCTCTTGTCTTTGCTGCTGGGTGGGCTTCTCTGCCCTCATCTCCTTTCTCTGACTTTGGTCCTGGACCTCTGCGCTGCCCCTTGGGTTCGTGGTGTCCTTCATTTTGTGACTTGTGGTGGGTGCCGTTAGACCCTGCCGCGCTGGCCGCTGGGGCCCTGGCTTGTACCCTCCCCCTCCCCTGACAGAAGTGCCAACATTCCTGGTACTTTTACGCCACTAAGGCGAAGGTAAGGAGCAGAGCGCCGGGCAAAGTCAGCATGTCTGTGAAGCCAGGTCTGTGCCCAGGCTGGTCTCCCACCCCTGTGCCTGCCTCAGCCGGGCTCCGCGCTGACCCTCTGCTCCCTGGGTGTCCACGTCGAGGCCCAGGGAACCTGCCGCTGTGCTGACCTTTGCTCCCTGCAGAATCACGTGGGTAGTCTGATTCGTTCCTTTAACGGGCTCTCATTACCATGCCCAGTGGCACAGTGGGGAAGAGTCCTGACTCTGGGTCAGACTCTCCGGGTTTGAATCTCCTCATTTTAATTTGTTTTTTATTTTTTGCTTTTTAGGGCCGCACCTGCGGCATATGGAGTTTCCAAGGCTAGGGGTCTAACAGGAGCTGTAGCTGCTGGCCTTCGCCACAGCCACAGCAACGTGGGATCTGAGCCCTGTCTGCAACCTACACCACAGCTCACGGCAACGCTGGATCCTTAACCTACTGAGCGAGGCCAGGGATCGAACCTGCAGTTTCATGGTTTCTAGTCGGATTTGTTTCCGCTGCCCCATAAAGGGAACTCTGAATCTCCGCACTTTTGAAGTGCGTAACTTTGGGGAAGTTTCCTTACATTTCTGTGCTTCAGAACTCCCAACTATAAAAAGACAGTAACTAATGTTATTAATTCTATGACTATATATAATAACATAGAACAACAACTTTCTGAGGTTAAAATAATTCATAGCAAGGCACTCACAATAATACTCAGAAAGCAGTCTTTGAACATGAAGTACCAGGGACGGGGCAGAGGGCTGAGGCTGCATATGGTCACCTGGGTTTCTGCTCAGAGGTGGCGGCAGACACAGAGGAGTCAGCAAATGACAATCTGCAGCCGAAGCTGAGGACCACCGGGCCGGGCTTTCTGGGAGAGACCTGCCACGTGTGACAGCCGCTCCAGGTCCAGTTGGGAACACCCTTAGAAAGCAGTCGAGTGTTGAACTGAGTGGTCTGGAGAGTAAACAGGGTGGTTGTTTAGATACAGATTCCAGAGCGACTTAGGCGGTCAAGCAGTGTGAGCAGAGAGCACTCTTTGCTGCCCAAGATGGGCACTTAATTACACTGTACATCGCCCGGCGCTGAGGACATAGGCTAGACAGGCTTCTTTCACTGGAGGTGCTCGAGTCCACTGCATGGAGACGGACGAGCCAGAGCATTGCAGCCTGATTCCAGTTCTCTAACCAGGTTGTCAGGAACACGGAGTCTGAAAAGGGCCTTGAGCTCCAACGGGAAGGAGGATGGAGGCTGGGAAGGCTTCCTGGAGTCGGTGCCACCCAGCTGAGGCTTGAACGTTTGCAGGCAATGCAGGGCTGAGCGAGATGAGCAGAGAGCTCCCCGCAGTGTGATTCCAGGGCATATTCTGTGCAAACTGGTTTGGATGGAGGATGAGTCCTTTCCTTTTCCTGAGGCCCAGTTTTCTCTGTAAAATGCAGGGTTTGGTCCAGAGTCTGGCTAGAAGGTTCATCCTATGTTTCATATACTACGGTCTGGAGAGAGCTTCAGGGTGACCATAATTCTTGGGTCCAACCCACTATTGGGAAAGGAGCCTGGCAATGGGACAGGGGCTTGGCGAGGACGGGGGGTAGGGGGTTATTTGGAGAACCTGGAGGCTCTCTGGTGGGGTCTCTGCAACCCCTCCCCTTCTGCCGCTGCTGTGCCCAGCCTCCTGCACCAGGCGCCTGAAACTGTGTCTCATCGCTGACTTTTCCTTATAAGGGATTTACTGGGAGAAACCAACCACCTGTTATGTAAAAAGAGGTGATTCACCCCTTAACTGAGCATCTGACGTCACAACCATCCCCTCCCATATCACTGTTGAATGTGAGCGTTGGACACAGTGACCCCACCCCTGTCAGCGGGTCACCAGGAGGCCACAAGGTGGGACCTCTGGCCACGAGGACCACACCTACTTGATCTATACCTTCCACCCTCCTTCTTTCTTTGTGCAAGTTGTCCGTTTAGATGTTCCCTTGCTAGGGTTGGGCACAGCATCCTGTGTATTCAGGATGGCAGATATTGTGTGTGTGTGTGTGTGTGTGCGTGCACTTGTGTTTGTGTATGGGTGTGTGCATAACTGTACATGTGTGAAGGTGTGTGTGTGTATGAGGTTGTGTGTGTGCGTGTGTGCATTTGTGTATAGGTGTGTATATGACTGTATATGTACGAGGGTGTGTATGTGTGTGTGTGTGTGTGTGTGTGTGTGTGGGCGTGTTTATGATTCTGTGTGTGCGTGTGTGTTTTGGAAAAGGTCTTGCAGGATAATTTTTTCAGGAGGCCTGGGTGTCAGGTTCCTCCCTTTTGACCTTGGGCTCGAGTATCTGGGGGCCAGGCTGGAAAGCCTTGGCAGTCACGGCAGAGTGGATTTTCATTCTGTGCCCCGTGGGAAGCACCAGGGCATCTGCAGTGGGGCAAGGCTGTGATCAGAGCTGGGATCCGTGAATGCTGGCATTCACTGACCGTTACACACCGTTAACGGTACATTTTTGGACGTGTTTTTGTACCTCCTTGTCATGGCAGCCTGGAGACAGACAGATGCGCCGGGACGGAGGAGCAGAGGTAGCGATCTCTGGGGATGCGTGTGCCCTCGGGAGCTGAGCCTTAAGAGTCACGTGCTCTCCCCTTAACTCAGAATTACCTAAAGATGACGGAGGGGGTCATTTCATTTTGCTTCTCCCTTCTGACGCTTTCAGAGAGGGGAGGGAACGCTGCTGAGAGTAAACGGATGGTGCTTGGGGAGGTTAGGAATTCACAATGAAAGCAAATGTGAAAATTGGCAGGCGTCTCTCTTCTTAGGCGCATCCATGAAGCCATGTCTTGACACTCGGCTTAAACATGGACAGATGTTGGCGTCTGCGGGATGATAGGCATTTTGGAAACAGGTTTAGACAAGCTGAGTCCACCCATCCAGGGGGCTGGACTGTTTTGACAGCCTGTATCCTGACCATGTGGCACCCCTTCCTTTCTGGGGTGGTGGGAAGGACAGAACCGTGCCTTGAAAAGACCACTGGTGTGCCCTGCAGTGTGGGGAAGGCTGGCCTCCACCCCAGAAACGTGGGAATGCGGGACCCTTTTTTCTTTTTTCTTTTTTTTTTTTGTCTTTTTGCCTTATCTAGGGCCGCACCCATGGCATATGGAGGTTCTCAGGCTAGGGGTCTAACAGGAGCTGTAGCCGCCGGCCTTTGCCACAGCCACAGCCACGCAGGATCCAAGCCGCGTCTGCGACCTACACCACAGCTCACGGCAACGCCGGATCCTTAACCCACTGAGCAAGGCCAGGGATCGAACCCGCAACCTCATGGTTCCTAGTCGGATTCATTATCCACTGAGCCACAACGGGAACTTCCGGGCACCCTTGATGGAGAAAGGTAAGGCCCCTGTGAGGGTTGGGAGAGAGCAAGAGGGGACTGGGCGCTGAGGAAGAAAGCACGAGGGGTTCTGTCTGAGTGCAAGGGGCAGGGAGGCCGGTGAGGAAGAGGATGATGGGTCCAGAGGTGAGGGATGTGATGAGGGGTCAGAGAGAGAGAGAGCTGGTGGGGAGGTAGTGAGGACCCCCACCCCGAGATTCCCTGGGGCAGGAAGGAGCTGACATTTATTTTATGGCAACATTCCCCCCCACCCCCCGCCCCAAACCTGGCCTGCCCCAGCCACACTGGCCCCTTTACTGTGCCTTGAATGTGTCAGGCTTACCTGCCCTTCAGGATGTAGTTCAGGCTGTGTGGAGAGCAGGGTTGAGTTTATTCTGCCACTTGCTTTTTTTTTTCACTCAATAAAACATCTTGTTCCAGCTCATTTTATTTATTTATTTATTTATTTATTTATTGTACTTTTAGGGCGGCACCCGTGGCATATGGAAGTTCCCAGGCTAGGGGTTCAATTGGAGCTGCAGCTGCTGGTTTGCACCACAGCCACAGAAATGCAGCATGTGAGTCCAGTCTTCGACCTACACGACAGCTCACGGCAACATCAGATCCTTAACCCACTGAGTGGGGCCAGGGATCGAACCCGCATCCTCATGAATACTAGTTAGATTCGTTTCCGCTGATCCACAATAGGAACTCCTTGTTCCAGCTCATCTTCAGTAGAAGCCTAGGATAAATGTATTATGCTAAAGTCTGGATGTTTGTGTCCACCCCCACTCCCCACATTCATTTGTTGAAATCTTCACTCCCCAGTGATGGTATTAGGAAATGGGGCTTTTGGGAGGTACTTAGTCACGAGGGCTCTGTCCTCACAGGTTGTAAATCCGATAACGGCCTTTATAAAAAAGGTCCCAGAAAGCTCCCTGGTTCCATCCACTGTGTGAGGATACATCAAGAGGTCTGCAGCCTGAGGGAGGGCCCTTACACGCCCATGCTGGCACCTTGATCTTGGACTTCTGCCTCCAAAGCTCTAAGTCAGTTTCTGTTGTTTGTAAGTACCCAGTCTGCGGTATTTTTGTTATAGCAGCCCAGATGCAGTAAGACATATTACAGCTTATTTAGCCCTTCCTGGAAGAGTGGACATTTTAGTTATTTCCAGTGATGAAGATCCATGCACACATGTATGTTTTGTTGGGTTCAGTGATAAGAAATTAAATTTCTGAGTCAGGAGTTCCTGTTGTGGCTCAGTGGTTAACGAATCTGATTAGAAACCATGAGGTTGCGGGTTCGATTGCTGGCCTCGCTCAGTGGGTTAAGGATCCGGCATTGCTGTGAGCTGTGGTGTAGGTTTCAGACGCGGCTCGGATCCCGCGTTGCTGTGGCTCTGGCGTAGGCCAGTGGCTACAGCTCTGATTGGGCCCCTAGCCTGGGAACCTCCATATGCTGCGGGTGAGGCCCTAGAAAAGGTGAAAGACAAAAAAAAAAAAAAAAATTTCTGAGTCAGAGGGTCTGTGTACTTCCAGTTGAAATGGGTACTGCCAAATTGCCATATTGACTTAACAACTTGCAGCAGAGGTGTGTGTGTATGTAAGAATATCTGGTTCCCTGTATTCTTGCCAACACTCGATATTATCAGACTTTGTGTGTACAACTTTCAAAACGGAAAGGAATAAAGTTTTAAAAGAAAACTCCGCTATCTACTCTTCTGTCTGGTTATGTACATGGAGACATGCTGCCAAACAGTAATGACAATATTCTCTCCGTGATAAGATTTGGGGAAAATTTATTTTTTAACTTTCATACTTTTTGCTGTTACTTAGTGTATTAGTTTCTTAAGGCTGCCGTAACAAAGTACACAAACCAGATGGCTTGAAATAATAGTTCTTTCACAGTTTGGGAGACTAGAAGTTTGAAATCGAGGAGTTGGCAAGGTTGGTTCCTTTTGGAAGCTTAGAGGGAGAATCTGTTCCCTGCTTTTCTCCTAGCTTCTGGTGATTGCTGACAATCTTTGGTGTTTCTTGGCTTGTAGGGGCCTATCTTCACAATCTTTGGTGTTTCTTGGCTTGTGTGGCCTGTGGCCTGTGTATCTCTGTGTCCAAATTAATTTTTTCTAAGGATGCTGGTCTTTGGATTTAAGGCCTAGCATAATCCAGTATGACCTTATTTCCAAATAAGTTCACATTCACAGGAGCCGGGTGGACATGAAATTTTGGAGGACACTACTCAGTCCAGTATACCCAGTTTTTTATTTGTATATATATGTACATATAAATACATTGTATATACTTTTCACCAAGGACAACACAAGAGAAGGGTTAAGAGAGGGACAGCAGAGTGCCAAATCTCGATCTCAGCTCACCACTTACTGGCTATCCCATCCTAGCCAAGTTGCTTAAACTCTGTAAGTCTCAGTTTTCTCATCTCTAGAGTGGGCTGTGATAATCAAACCTACTTCAAACGCATATTGTGAGAAAAGGTATGCAAAGCACTCAGCGCAGCACCTGACAGTGAGGACGATGACTCTTCTTCTTCCTCTCCTTCTGCTTCCTCTCCTTCTGCTTCCTCTCCTTCTCCTTCTCCTCCTCATCCTCCTTCTCCTTATTCCAAAGCATCAGCTGAATAAACATTTTTTACATATAACAAAACAAAACCCTCTTTGGCTTCTCACTGCTTATAGGATAAAGGCTAATTGTCCCGGTCTGAGAGACAGACCATTTCCAAGCCACCACTGAGTTCCATTTCCTGCCACTCCTTCAAGGCCATTTATGTTCCAGCCACCTGGAGCTTCTCATTGTTTTTCAAATAGGCTTCTTCTCCTTGGTCTCAGCATCTTTTCACAAGTGGATTCCCTGTGCCTATAGTGCTGTTCTCCATTATTTCTGCCTGGTACCCTCCTCTTCATTCTCTATCTCCTCCAAGTTGGTCCTGCCCTCCTAGTACTCACTCACAGTACTATATGTTTATATAGGTACATCTATCTACATGCAAATTTCTAGAGAAAGTTCTAGAAATATGATCAGTTGACTGTTACTTGTGTCATCTTATTAAGGAGGCTAAGATTGCAGGTGACCTAGGGAATTTTATACTTGATGTTTAAACTATAAACAGTAATGCTGTGTTCATATGCTGCTTGTGTAATTACAAATGAAATTTTAAACATTTATATTTATTACAAATAACTGGAAACCAAGGACGAGTTAAAAGAAGAAAAGAAAATCAGGTATAGTCCTAGTCCCTCTCCCCAGATACAGCATTGCCATTTTTTTTGATGCATTCTTTTCAGTCTTTTTGTGTTTTTTAAAAAAGTATAATCACACTCTACAATTTTGTATCCTAATTTTTGCTCTTAATAGTATAACATACACAATCCCTTGTATTATTATAAACTCTTTATAACCATACTGATAGCGAATTATTCTCTTTTGTTAGATCATTTCTATTATTTTTTAATTTTTAAAATTATTTATTTATTTACTTACTTCCGTTTTTTTGGCCATCCTGTGGCATATGGAGTTCCCAGGCCAGGGATCAGAACTGAGCTGCATCTGCAGCCTACACCACAGCTGTGGCAATGCCGGATCCTTAACCTACTGTGCCAGGCCAGGGGTCCAGCCTGCATCCCAGATCTCCCAAGATGTTGCTGATCCCGTTGTGCCACAGCGGGAACTCCATTTCTACTATTTTTTTTTAATTATGAGCAACACATAAAACATTTTTGTTCTTAATGTACTTTTAATATTTTGAATTATTTGCTCAGGATATATTCCCAGAAAATTAATTCCTGGATCCACGGAGATGCATATTTTTCAAGCTTTTAGTATATATCATCACGCTGCTTTCTAAAAGTTTTTAAAAACACAATTTATGTCCTTGTCCTCCAAGAAAATGTTTTAGAAGAGGTTTTAAGGTAAAGACATGATGGGGCATGATTATGGAAGCTTAAATTGGATGCTGGTTGGCCATTTCTCGGGCTGGAGGAATGGATACAGTGAGAGAGGATTAGGGATCAAAAATTACTTGTGGGTGTCTGTATGGACACTTTAGTGCCATTCGTTATCACTAGAAACCTAGGAGGAGAAGCCGGTTGTCTGGAATGATGGTGTGTTTGAAATTCTTCTCTGTTAGCACCTGCTTTTGTACTTTTTTTTTTTTTTTTTTGCTTTTTAGGGCTACACCTGTGGCATATGCAAGTTCCCAGGCCAGGGGTCAAATTGGAGTTGCAGCTGCAGCCTATAACATAGCCACAGCAATGCAGATCCGAGCCTACACCACGGCTCACAGCAATACCAGATCCTTAATGCACTGAGCAAGGCCAGGGATTGAACCTGCGTCCTCATGGATACTAGTCAGGTTCATTATGACTGACCCACAGCTGTAATGCCTTTATACTTGTTTATTCTGCTCTTGTCTACCTGGTTAACTCTTACTCATTTGTAGAGATTCAGCTGAGATGAGGCCTTTTTTGAGAGGCCTTCCTGATGCCTCTGCTCTACCACCATGAATTAATGTTTCCTTTTGACCTACCACTCACAGCACAAATTTGCTATTTCTGCTGTTTTTTTTTTTTTTGTCTTTTTGCCTTATCTAGGGCTGCACCCACCGCACGTGGAGGTTCCCAGGCTAGGGGTCTAACAGGAGCTGTAGCTGCCAGCCTTCGTCACAGCCACAGCCACAGCCACAGCAACGCGGGATCCGAGCCGCGTCTGCGACCTACACCACAGCTCACGGCAACGCCGGATCCTTAACCCACTGAGCAAGGCCAAGGATCGAACCCACAACCTCCTGGTTCCTAGTCAGATTCGTTAACCACTGAGCCACGATGGGAACTCCTTTGCTTTTTTTTTTTTTTTAAGGGCTGCACCCACGGCATATGGAGGTTCCCAGCCTAGGAGTTGAATGTGAGCTTTAACTGCCAGCCTATGCCACAGCCACAGCAACACTGGATCCCAGGCGCATCTGCACCTACACCACAGCTCATGGCAATGCTGGATCCTTAACCCAGTGAGCGAGACCAGGGATCGAACCTGCGTCCTCATGGATGCTAGTCAGATTTGGATTCATTTCTGCTGAGCCACCATGGGAACCCCCACAAATTTGCTATCTCTGACTTAAAAGAAAAAAAAAACCAGTCTCTTCTACTAGACTGCCCTAAACTGCTCGAGCAGATGGATTTGTTTCACTTCTGGGTCCCCAGCACCAAGCACAGTACTTGACATTTACTAAATGCTCATTATACTTATTTCCATCTCTTTCTTTGCTTCTTTCCAGAGGAGAAATTTTACAGGACATAACTCAACCATAGAATCTGGAGGTTATTTCAAAGAAATCTTCTTTGCTTTACTTAAATTCATTAGATTTCTCTTAGTCATCTCAAATTTTAGGAAAGAAATTATTGCCAACTGCTGAGGTGAACCATGGAAATTCTCTAAAAAGATGACATCCATGCTAAAATTATGTCTTTCGTGACTGTATTTGTAAGCCCGTGTTCCTTGAAGGAATGATCTTGTTGGGCGAGTATAAATCCTATCAGCTTTATTGTGAGTAGTTTTTGTAAAATACACTTTCATATTTAGCTCCTTGACAAACGTCTGTAATAATTCCCTTACCCTTTTGTTCCCTGTGGTCTGAAAGACCAGTTCAGAGTGGCTGAGGTATAAACTCTGCCCGTCTTTGATCTGCATTCCTTTGGGCTAAGCCTTCTAGTGGCTCATAGTGGCAGAGTTCTAGGTCACCCGAAATATTCATCCACATGTTGATGGATCTTTAATTCCATGCAAATGTCACGGGAAGGATTTTTCCTTCTCGGAAAAAGATCCCACCTTGATAGATTAACTGTCCACTTTAGGATTCTCAGCTTAGATCAGTTTCCAGTGGTATTTCATCATCACACCTCTCCAGTGCCCTCATAAAGGGCCCCTTCCAATTTTTGCTCTAATTACCGACAACTTATTTACTTAGATCCTTACAGTGGGCATAGGACATGGAGTACAGACACTGGCTTTTGTTTTGCTTTAATTTTTTTTTCCCCCGTGAAGAAAGGAATAAAAAAAAATGAAAAATTTATTTTCCATATACTCCTTCTTTCTTGATCCAGGAACATTTGAGATTATCATTAATGCTGGGTCATTTCTAACTCAGCCAACGCAATTGTTGAATTTGTGGTTTTCAGCAGATTTGCAGTTTGGCTTTTCATCTTTGACTAATGATTGCTTTTAGGCCTTTGTGGCGTATTCATTTCCCTAACATTTTAAATAAATAGTGAAATGTCATGGAAACCGGGGCTTGTTTCTTTCTCTCTCTATGTGTGTGTCTGTTTTGGTTGTTTTTCTTCAACAATGATTTCAGCCACTATTTAGGAGTGTGAAATATATATTCCTCTGTGATGCTTTTTATGTACAGTTGGCTTGGACCATTATAATGAGCAGATGGACACAGATGCCCAGGAACCTCCCAAGGAGAATTTAGTAAGATGATGGAGAAAGAACAGTCATGTCATTTATTCATTCACTCATTTGTATGTTTCTTCCGTGAGTTTTATCGAGTCCTTACTATGTGCCACTGCATTAAGCCACACATTATGTACAGCTTAGTCACTCTCATCAAAAGCCAGTTGAATAAGGATGCAAATGAGCACATAGCTGTAACAGGTATATAAATGCTGTGTATCAGTTGGACATTATTTTCTATCACCACCAATCTCATTGGGATAGTCTTTAAATACTGGGAAGCTGTTAGGTTCGTGGTTGCAAATATAAAGTTTTCCAAAGTTCTAATTTCCCCTTAAAAGCCTGAATCTTTTTTTTTTCTTTTTTATGGCTGATCCCACAGCATGCAGAGGTTCTCTGACTAGGGGTAGAATAGGAGCTGTGGTCTACAGCACAACCATGGCAACACCAGATCTAAGCCACATCTGTGAATTACACCGAAGCTTGCAGCAATGCTGAATCCTTGAGAGAGCGAGGCCAGGGATTGAACCCGTGTCCTCATAGACACTATGTTAGGTTCTTAACCGCTGAGCCACAGTGGGAATTCCCCAAAGTCGTACTGTCAGTTGTCTTGTTGAAGTGACAGGCTCACTTCATGCATTTTGAGAAGATATCTGCCAAACATGCACGTAAAACACAACTAGTTCGTTCCTTAACATCAACAGTCCCCCAGGTGCTTTTCCTAGAGAAAATTGTTGTACTTCATCGTGCAGCAGAAAGGCTGTCTGCAAGGCTTCCCATTGGTCACTTCGGCTTTAGGGTGTGCTTTCGTGAAACTGGCATTGAAAGAACATTTTATTTTTATTCATCTATTTTAACTGCAAGTATGATGAAGGAGATCAAGGCCACTAGGGTAGTTGGGTGACACTTTCTTGACTCCTGCCCAGGCATCAGTTTTACCCACCATTGTACCCAGTGAGGTGAATGTCTTCATATATATTCGAAAAATAGTTCTGACGTCACGGATGCCTGAGGGGAGCACAGACCACGCTTGGAGGACTGCGGCTTTAATCTTCCATTCAACAAGTATTTATTGAACGTTTCCTCTGGCCCAGTTCCTGGGAGAGATGCTCCATCCACAACCTCAAGACATGCTCGGAACATCCGTATCTAATTGTAACCCAAATTAACTGAAGAGCGCTTCATAAAGAGACTTTCACAAAGATGTGCCAGGAAAAAGGTGAACCGCAAGAGATGATAAAAGGATGCAGAGCTGAGAGCCCTGAGGCATGAGCGTGGAAGGGAAGAGTGTGGTTTCTGGAACTGGAACCGGAACCGGAAGATCAGCTGTCTGGGAGCTGGGTCTTCCGGGAGGGATGCAGCCAAACTCCTCCAGCAGGTACCAGGGGAATACAAACTCCAGCCTCTCCCCTCCTGCCTCTCCTCTGATGCTGGTGCCTCCGACGTCAAACCCAACTGGAAGCCTCAGGACAAAAGGGTCTGTGGTTGCAGTTCACCTAGGTCAGCCTCTCAATGTAGAGGCCCGGGTGCAGGAAGGCAGAGAGTGGGTTTAGAGGGGAAAACAGACACTGTGGATTTGGCACAGGACTTTGTTTGCATCATATCATTTAATCCTGGCAAGCCAGTAAAATAAGTGCCCGTGTCATCCCGATGTTGCAGATGGACGAATTGAGGCTGGAGACGTAAAGCGATAGTATTGGTAGGGTCTAGATTTTAACCAGACCCTGATCCAGATCCAGACCCGAACCTCTTAACCTCTCCACCACATTGCCTGGCAAACAGGCAGACCAGACCGCAATGTATTTCCGCCTTTGAGCCGCTTACATGGAACAGTTGATTACGTAAAGCTATGTGCTTTGTTCCTTGTTTACAAGACTCTGCACAGTCTTCCTGTTCCTCCCAATTTCTATATTTCTGGCTCAGGACTCCACCGACAGGGCAAGGCAGGGCAAGAGCCAGCCTTGAACTCGCAAATGTATCCATCAAGCTGCTGGGGAATCCTCGTTGCTTCCCACATCCACCCCCACCGTCCACCTGCTCCCTGGCGGCCCCAGAGACTCCCTGTCCAGGACACAGGGTGCATTTTGATGAGTTAAATGAAAATGATGATAATCAGAATAATTTCAAACTGCCCGAGTCCCCATGGGAAAGGAAAAAAACATTCAGGAAAGTCGTACACCTCATAATTCATTCCTTTGCACAGTTATTAAAAATTTTTAAAAAGTTATATTTACTGTAAGATATAGACGTCCTAGAGGATTTTCTTGAAACTTAAAAATTCAAAGTTCTCAACTGGACCTTCTATTTTTTAAATGTTACTTATTTATTTATTTATTTACTTTTTAGGGCTGCACCTGCGGCATATGGAGGTTCCCAGGCTAGGGGTCAAATTGGAGCTGTAGCCGCTGGCCTATGCCACAGCCACAGCAATGCCAGATCCAAGCTGCGTCTGCGACCTACACCACAGCTCACGGCAACCCCCGATCGTTAACCCACTGAGCAAGGCCAGGGATCAAACCCGCAACCTCATGGTTCCTAGTAGGATTCGTTAACCGCTGTGCTAAGATGGGAACTCCTGGACCTTCTAGTAAAGCTTTATCGATACCATGGGAGGGTTTTCATGATTTAGGATTTTTAGTAATATCTAATACAGATATTACTAAATATGACTACTCTCTTCCAAGGTGAAATGACACTTCTCTGATTAATGGCCTGCAGCTTTGGGTTACTTATCTGTGTTTATACGGACTGTTTCATGCCCACTTTGCAATGGTTCACATTCCATGATTTCAGCACCCAGACATATTTCAGGGCAATATCGACAGCATACATCTTCCAGATTAAAAATCACTTCTATTGGAGTTTCCATGATGGCTCAGTGGTTAATGAATCCAACTAGGAACCATGAGGTTGCAGGTTTGATCCCTGGCCTCGCTCAGTGGGTTAAGGATCTGGCGTTGCCATGAGCTGTGGTGCAGGTTGCAGACGCGGCTCGGACCCCATGTTGCTATGGCTGTGGTGAGGGCTGGCAGCTACAGCTCCTGTTAGACCCCTAGCCTGGGAACCTCCATATGCTGCGGGTACGGCCCTAGATAAAGCAAAAAGACAAAAAAAAAAAAAGAAAAAAGAAAAAAGAAAAATCACTTCTGTCTCTTTGGAGGGGAACATCAAGTTCACATGCCATGTGAATCAACACACATGGCACCTCCACTGAATCTGATGTGGGCCAATTAAGTCCCTACTGTCAGGGAGAGGTCACCACTAAACAGAGCAACCAGGGCTGTGTCGGGGAAGTCCAGGGAGCTCTGGGATCACATGAATCCAAGAAGGCTACCTGGAGGAAGAAATACCTAAGTTGAGGGCTGAAAAGTCAGGAGTGAGTTAAGAAAAAGAGAGGGGAGAGGGGTGTTCCAGGAAGAGAGAAGAACATAAAGTCCAAGAGCAGAGCAAGGGTGGCCCGTGCGGGGAAAGATGCTCCCCTCACCACGTGGGGCCATGACCAGACGCGGGCAGGGCTACTGCTAGTAGTCTGGGCAGTGCCCACGGCTACCTCTC
>PVHT020001179.1:3215766-3234990 GCA_004024745.2 Catagonus wagneri
CAGAGGCCCGGATACTGTTGAAACTGGAGGAGGCTCCTTCTTTCATTTATTTTTCAGCTGTGGAATGGATGTCTTCAGACCCTGTGAATTGTGGGCACAGCGATGGTTGCCTTGGGGATGGATGACAAATATTTATGCTACTTCATTTTACTAACCTGCGCGACGCATTAAAACCAATCACTTAAACCATAGACCCCCCCCTGCCCCGCGCCACCCAGCCCCCTCGCAATGGCCCCCCTCTTGGTTTGAAAGTGTGGGTAGAGGAGAATATTTCCTGGGGCTGGTGGAGCTGGGACCCCGGGAAAGGAGGGGTGTTATCATGGAGACCTCGGCCAGCCGGTGAAGCATGCTCCTGGGGGCTGCGGGGATTTTTGGACATTACTTTTTTTCACTCTCTCCTTTTCTGCTCTAATAAACATCAGTGTTAAGCCTGCTTTCTGTGGTGTCTCCTGTCCTTGACCCACAAGAAGAGAAGCAGAGGTTTCCCTCTCATTTATCTTTGCAAATCGAGCATCAGAAAGATAGGGATGGAGGAGGCACAGGTGGTTGCCCAAGTCCCAATAAGGGACCGCAGATAAAGAGGGAAACTTAGGGGACTTTGGGAGATCACTGTAAATTAATTGCTCAAGAAAGCAATCAGGATGGAGTTCCCGTCGTGGCTCAGTGGTTAACGAATCCGACTAGGAACCATGAGGTTGTGGGTTCGATCCCTGGCCTCGCTCAGTGGGTTAAGGATCCGGCGTTGCCGTGAGCTGTGGTGAAGGTTGCAGATGCGGCTCGGATCCGCGTGGCTGTGGCTGTGGCGAAGGCCGGCAGCTACAGCTCCTGTTAGACCCCTAGCCTGGGAACCTCCATATGCCACGGGTGCGGCCCTAGATAAGGCAAAAAGACAAAAAAAAAACCACCCTTTGGCTGATTTGAATCCACACCTTTCTGGATACTAAGGAGGAACTACTGCTCAAAGAAAGAGGAAGAGGCTGTCTTTTCCAAGCCCTACTCCCCTAGGATGATAAAACTGTAGCCCACCAGATCGGCAGGCAGTCTCCTTGTCTGCTTGCTTGCACCTCTCATAGCATCCTATCTGAATCAATCTATTGCTTTCCTACCACTTTATCTCTCACTGAATTCCTTCTGGGCGGAGACATGAAGAACCTGAACCTCAGTGAGTCCAGACACCGGGTGAGTGATTCTAATTTAAAACTGTGGGTTCAAGTCCCAATCTGGCTTTAGGCTGGGTTCAAGCCCTGGAATGTGCGTTCAAGTTACAGTCTAGGTTTAGGCCGGGTTTTTGAGTCCCAGTCTGGGTTTAGGCTGGGTTTGAGTCCCAGAGGTGGGTTCAAGTCCAAGTCAGTGTTCTGGCTAGGTTCAGGCTGTTGGTGTTGTCAGTTTCAAGAACATTTACTGTCCTTTGAATAGATAAATGGATAAAAATACAAACACCCAGCAATTTTTCAGCTGAGCTGTTTCTTTTGTCAAAGAGATTATTCGCCAGAGGCCAGCTCTGGAAATAGAGCCCTATCTTAGTACCAGTGGCACACTCTGCTCTTCCTGCCAAGGGGGCACTTCTCGTGGTGGCAATTTCTGCACCCCAGTGCTCCCCACCTTCCCACAACCCCCAGAACCAGAGATCACACTACTAAAGACCAAGAAAAGCAGGAATTGGGAGGGCAAGTGAAAGTGGGCCAGGTGGTCCCAGGAAGAATGTGGCATCCTCAAAAAAAAAAAAAAAAAGGAATAAGGAGAGGAGTTCCCATTGTGGCTCAGTGCATTAAGGTCCTGATGTTGCCTCTGTGAAGACACCAGTTCGATCCCTGGCCTCACTCAGTGGATTAAGGATCTGACATTGCTCTGAGCTGTGGTGTAGGTTGTAGAGGCAGCTTGGATCCCACGTCGCTGTGGCTGTGGCGAAGGCCGACAGCTGCAGCTCCAGTTCAGCCCCTAGCCTGGGAACTTCCATATGCCGAAAGTGTGGCCCCAAAAAGAAAGAAAGAAAGAAAAAAAAGGATAAGGAGAGATGCCTGTCCACCCTGAGTTGCAGAGGAGGGCCTGGGTCAAGGGAGCCCAGCAGGGCTTGTCCAGGAGAAAGTTCCTCAGCCTCTCAGCACTGACAATACTAACATTCATTTTCTGTGTACTCTGGACTGAAACTTGCACCAAGATTTTTACATACAGTACGTCATTTGATCCAACAAAAAATGTTGGAGTTCCTGCTGCGGCTCAGTGGTAACGAGCCCGACTGGTATCCATGAAGCTGTGGGTTCGATCCCTGGCCCCGCTCAGTGGGTTAAGGATGTGGCGCAGCCGTGAGCTGTGGTGTAGGTCGCAGACGCGGCTCAGGTGCGGTGTTGCTGTGACTGTGGTGTAGGCCAGCGACTGCAGCTCTGATTCGACCCCTAGCCTGGGAATCTCCATATGCCAGGGGTGTAGCCCTAAATGAAAAAAAAAAAAATGTTGCCTGCCTGCCTTTTTAATAAGGATGAATGTTGCCACCATCAAGCCATCAGCCACTTGATGGTGAGCCCTGAGGGGAATTTGGGATGGAGAAAAACAGGACACTGTCCCTAAGTTTATCTAATATTAATAATATTGATAAATTAATAATAATATTAGGATGCATATCTAAGGGATAATTTCAATAAGACAGACCCTTGCAACTTCCCATACACAGAAAAGCGCTAAAATCATTAACTTGAGATATCTGGCTGTTTTGACATTTCATTACTCGTGCTTTTGTTCTTACACTCCAGCAACACCTCCTGTCTATCCTGGTTTATCTCTTTGGAGAAGTTCCTCAGAGTTAATCTGAAAGACTGCCTCTCAGGCTACAGTCCTCAGTAAGGTCCCTAAATAAAACTTAACTTGCCACTTTGAGGTTGTGCATTTTTTCTTAGTCAACTCCCCTTACTCTGTGCTGGAGCTGTGAATATCATTCCCACTTTATAGATGAGAACACTGAGGTTTGCAGAATTTGGATGGTGCGTTAGTCTTCTACTCCAGCTGTGATGAATTACCAGAAATTTAAGAAGACCAATGTATTATCTTTCCTTCTGGAGGTCAGGAGTCCAGGGCGAGTCTCCCTGGGCTAAAGTCGGAGTGTCTGCTTCTCCAGAGGCTCTAGGGTGAATCTGTGTCTTTGCCTTTTCCAGTTTCTAGAGGCTGCCTGCGTCTCTCATCCTCTGCCTTCCTGCATCTCCAAGGCTGGGAATAATGAGTCGAGTCCTTCTCACACCATATCATTCTGTCTGTCCTGACTCCCTCTTCCACTTTTCAGGACATGTGTAATTATTTTGGACCCATTCCGATAACCCAGGATGATCTCCCTAGCTTAAGGTCCGTTGACTGGTAACCTTGATTCTTCACTGCCACCCACAATAGCACATTCACAGGTCCCAGGGGTTAAATGTGGACCTTTTTGGCGGAGTAGGGGGTGGGGCACTATTCTGCCTACTGCAGGCTGTTCAGGTTCACACAGCTGGTGGTAGAGGAGCTGGAACCTGAACCTGGGAAGCCCCTCACTATGCTGGGCCCCTCAAACACTCAGCACGCCTGCCCTTAAACCTGAAATCCACCTGCCTTATGTGTTTAGTGGTTTTCTCACTTGAGCCCCTTGAGGGCTAAAGATGTGGAGTTCCCATCATGGCTCAGTGGTTAACGAATCTGACTAGGAGCCATGAGGTTGCAGGTTCTATCCCTGGCCTTGCTCAGTGGGTTAAGGATCCGGCATCGCCGTGAGCTGTGGTGTAGGTTGCAGACGCGGCTCGGATCCCGCGTTGCTGTGACTGTGGCGAAGGCCGGCGGCTACAGCTCCTGTTAGACCCCTAGCCTGGGAACCTCCATATGCTGCAGGTGTGGCCCTAGAAAAGGCCAAAAGACAACAACAACAAAATATTCACACATATATAAACCACTATTTTCACTTTATAAAAAGCACAATTTGGTGGCATTTAGTCCATTTACATGGTTTTAAACATCCTTGCTCTCTAGTTCCAGATCACTTGATCTCCCCAGAATGAGACTCCATCAAGCAGCCATTCCCTGTTAGTCACTCTCTCCAGCTCCCAGCAGCAATCAGTATGCTTTCTGACGCCATGGATTTACCTATGATGGACATTTCAAATAAATGCAATGATACCACCTGTGGTCTTTTGTGTTTGGTGTTTTTTTCTTAGCATGTATTTATTTATTTATTTATTTATTTATTGCTTTTTAGGGCTGCACCCACGGCATATGGAAGTTCCCAGGCTAGGGGTTTAATTGGAGCTACAGCTGCCACGGCAACTTGGGATCTGAGTAGCATCTGCAAACTACACCACAGCTCAGGGCAATGCTGGATCCTTAACCCGTGAGTGAGGCCAGGGATCGAACCTGCATCCTCATGGATACTAGTCAGGTTCATTTCCGCTGCACCACAACAGGAACTCCCACTTAGCATGTTTTTAAAAATCATCCATGTTGTAGAATGGGTCAGCACTTCATTCCTTTTTAGGGCTGAATAATATTCCATTGTGTGGATAGACCACCTTTTGTTCACCCATTCATAAGGTGATGGACCATTTGAGTTGTTTCCACTTTGTAGTTATTGTGAATAGTGCTGCTATGGACATTCATGTACAAATTTTTTTTTTCGAGTCCCTTTTTCAATTTCTTTGGGTGTATACTTAGACGTAATTGCAGGGTCATTCTATGATGAAATTTTTTTCTTTTCTTTTTATGATTGCACCTGTGGCATATGGAAGTTCTTGGGTGAGGGGTCAAATTGCCGCTACACCACAGCCATGGCAACCCTGGATCGGAGCCACATCTGAGAACTATGCTGCGACTTGTAGCAATGCCAGATCCTTAGCCCACCGAGCGAGACCAGGGATTGAACCTGCATCCTCGCAGAGACAACATCGTGTCCTTAACCTGCTGAGTCACAACGGGAAGTCCCTCGATGAACTTTTTGAGGAATTACCAAACTTTCTACAGTGACTGCATCATTTTACATTTCCACCAGCTGTGTGTGAGGATTCCAGTTTCTCCAGATCCATGCCAACACTTGCTATTTTCTGTTTTATTATAGCTATCCTGGTGAGTGTGAAGACGTATCTTAATACAGTATTGATTTTCATTTCCCTAATGACTCATGGAGCATCTGTTCCTAGGCTAATTTGTATATTTTCTTTGGAGAAATATCTATTTAAATCCTTTACCCATTTAAAAATTGAGTTATTCGTCTTTTTATGGTTGAAGGGCTGATGTTTTTGTGGTGGCTAAGGGCAGTGTTTACTAAAGGTGGAATCGTGGCCAAGTTACTCAACCTCTCTGCCTCAGTTTCCTCTGCTGTAAAATGGGGAGAATCACAGAACTACGTGCAGAGCTCTTGAAAGTGCTGGCACATGGTAGGTTTGTGCCATGTAACTGATAGTCCGTATAATATGAGTGATGAGACTAACAATAGTAACGGAACATGAAATTACCAGAGATGAATAACTGCTGGGAAGAAGATAAAACAGTGATGCAATAGAGAGTGACTGGAAGGCTATTTTAAGTTGGGTGGACAAGGAAGGCTTTTCGGAGGAGGTGACACTTGAGCTGACACCGGAATGACAGGAAGGAGCCAACTGCGTGAAGATCCATGTACAGGAAGAGCATTTCAGGCTGAGGGAACGGCTGGGGCAAGGCAGGAACCTGTCAGCCAGTTCAAGGGGCTGCTTGAGAGAAGGATGGGGCTGCCAGGGTGGGGGCTGGACTTTCCCTGCGTTGGGGGGGTCCTGGCTGAAGTGCTGGCATGAAAGGGCATGAGCTTGGGATCCAGGAAGCCTGGGCAGGAAGGTCTCTATGTATTAGCTGGGAAACTGGGGGCGGGTTACTTAGCCCATTTGGAAAAACCCTCTGTTTTCTCATGTTAAAAGTGAGGCTGGTTCGGAGTTCCCATCGTGGCTCAGTGCTTAACGAATCCGACTAAGAACCATGAGGTTGCAGGTTCGATCCCTGGCCTTGCTCAGTGGGTTAAGGATCCGGCGTTGCCGTGAGCTGTGGTGAAGGTTGCAGACGCGGCTCGGATCCGCGTGGCTGTGGCTGTGGCGAAAGCCGGCGGCTACAGCTCCTGTTAGACCCCTACCCTGGGAACCTCCATATGCCACAAGTGTGGCCCTAGATAAGGCAAAAAAAAAAAAAAAGGTGAGGCTGGTTATATTTGTCTCATGGGCCTGCTGTGAAGCTCAAATGAGATAAAATTTGGAGAGAAGGGGATACGCATTTAGATGATGTTAATCACGGGTGTGCCAGGAGGGACCCTCAGTTGCAGTCAAGCTAATCCCCTTGTATTGGCCCCAAAGAACATGGATGGGCTTGAAAATACCTTTGTGGGGGCGGTAATGGGAAACATGACCAATGCTTTTCTCTCTCTCTCTTTCCTTTTTTTTTTTTTTTTTGGCTTTTTAGGAGTGCACTAGTGGCATATGGAAGTTCCCAGGCTAGGGCTCAAATCAGAGCTGCAGTCACCAGCCTATACCACAGCCAGAGCAACTCGGGATCCGAGTCAGTCTGTGACCTATACCACAGCTCACGGCAATGCCGGATCCTTAACCCACTGAACACGGCTGGGGATCGAACCTGCATTCTCATGGGTACTAGTTGGATTCATTACCGCTGAGCCACAATGGGAACTCCATGCTTTTCTGCTTCAGCACTGTGGTTTCCGCAGCCCTGAGTAGCCTCCCTCCCACTTCCCACTTTCCTTGAACCTTCCTTCAAGGTCCTTGAACCTTCTTACCTTCTTTCTTTCTTTTCTTTTTGGTCACATCTGCAACATGCAGAATTTCCTGGCCTAGGGATCGAACCTATGCCACAGCAGTGACAATGCCAGATCCTTAACCCGCTAAGCCATAGGGAACTCCTAGAACCTTCTTTCAAGGTCCAGTCCAGCTGAGTTTTTTATTGAGCAACTCTCCTACCCGCCATGTGCCAAGCATGGGGCTCTGAAGGCGAATGGCTTGGTCTGTGACTTCAAGGAGCTTCCACACCGCCTCCTTCACAAGGCTTCTTCCTGCTCTGGCAGTTGGAAGGGCTCACCCTCTCCTGCATGGCTGCAGCCCTTTATCCTTAAGGGATGAAGGAGGTCAGGAGCAGAGCCTGGATTTGCAGTCCTGGTCTCCTCCTTTCCAGTACAGGCAGCCCTGCAGTGGCTGGGAGTGCCCCGGCCGCACACCAGATCCACCACTCACTAGTGACTTAAGCTCTCTGTGCCTCAGTTTCTTCATCCGTGAAATGGAAATAATAATAGTACTCACTTCACAGGATTGTGATAAAGATTCATTCTAGGTGATTGTAAGATAGATAAAGCGCTAGAAGAATGCCTGGCGGGGGCTATGTCAGTATGTGCTTATTAAAATGAATGCAATCAATAAAAACATTAGCATTGTGATGTGGGCAAGCCGTCGGACGGCCAGAGCCTCAGGTTCCAAATCTGTACATTAGGGGCTACCGTGAGGCTTTGGTGGGATACATGGCGTGAACGGTGCCTGGCACAGGGAAGCCTCTCCACAAAGCCCAGCTCCCTTCCTCGCTCTCAGCCCTGTGTCCTGCTGGGGCCCTGTCTGCCTTTCCTACAACTGCTCAGAACCAGAGAAATAGTGAAATAGGCCTTTTCTGTAACCCAGGGCCTGCCCTGCGAAGGTTCTTACGAAAGGAGAGGAGAGAGGAAAATGCACACGGTGTATGCGTGTGCGCGCGCGCTCATGTCTCTGTGTGTGTCTGTCTGTGTCTGTCTGTGCGAGCTCTGGGGCAGGCGGTGGCGACACAGCACCCGCCACCCACCACGAAGCCCATACCGAGCTCCTGGGAGAAAGGAGCGATTTTATTCAGTCTGGAGCGAGGGCGGGGCGGCTGGGCTGCAAATGTCCCGCCGGCCACTAGGGGTCAGTGTGTCTCCGCCGCAGGCCGCTTACCTGATTGGGGCAGGCGCCCACTGACAGTTCCTGACAGTTCGCAACATCTCCTGACCGAACAGTCAAAAAAAAAAAAAAAAAAAAATTTAATTAATGTATCTTTCTCCCTAGCAAAGAAGGGAGCCCAGACAACCGAAATAACAAGCGGACTCTCTTTGCAGGAAAATGCAGGAGGTGGTTAACCCGTCTCGTCCTTCGCATTCCTGGGCTGAAGGAATAAGAATCCAGTTGTGGTTTCTGCTCTGGTTATCTTGGTGCCGCCGAGGGTGCCATGGGGGAAAATCTGCTGAATTCTTCCTTTTCTATTTTCTGCCTCGGCGCGGAGGAGGGCGTTAATGCCGGCTGGCAGTTACTTGAAACTGAGATGGCTGGTAATGGGGTGTGTTAACAAACAAGGGCAGGAAATAAAGTGTCATATTTTCTGGAGGGCGAAGCGCTCCCTGGAGACAGATCGGCAGGATTCTAGCGAGGAGACACTTTGAAGAAAAGAAAAGAAAAAAAAAGGAAAGGAAACCTCTGTATAATCTCTCTCTCTGTCTGTCTCTTCTTCCCTTTCTGGTGCCTCTTTGGTTTACACATAAATCTGTCTTATCCCAGGGCTGGCTAACAGGCAGATAGTTGGGCACCAAACAGAAAAACAAAACAAAACAAAAACAACAACCACCCAAACTCAGATTCCTCTACAATGGTTAGCTATTCCTTTGTCTCTGGCTGAGTCTGGAGACAGAGGCCTTCAGGACTTGGATATAGACTTGGTCTGATGCTTGGCAGGTCACAGCATCAGACCTGCCTGCCTGGAACCCAGTCCCTGAGTACCAGGGACCGCCCCCTGCCAAGCCCATCGACCCCAGGGTTGGCTGCCTAAAGCTGGCCCCTTAGTGCTTTTGCTCATGCCGGAAACAAGCTCAATCCATTTCCTGCATCCTTGTCACCCTCTACGGTGGCACTTTTTTTTTAATGTCTTTTTGGGGCCACACGTGCAGCATATGGAGGTTCCCAAGCTAGAGGTTGAATTGGAGCTGTAGCCGCCTGCCTACGCCACAGCCACAGCAATGCAGGATCTGAGCCATGTCTGCGAACTATACCACAGCTCATGGCAAAGCTGGATCCTTAACCCACTGAGAGAGGCCAGGGATCGAACCCCCAACCTCATGGTTCCTAGTCGGATTTGTTTCCACTGCATCATGATGGAAACTCCTACAGTGGCACCTTCTTGATGCCTCTGCCAGCACCCAAGACTTCCACCTGCATTGCGTCCCCTCCCCCACTTGTGTGGACCCACATCAGAGCACCTCTGAACAGCGCGCTCTTTGAAGGCTTGGCTGCTGTCTCTGTATGCCTGGCCCCTGGTGCGGTGCCTGCTACATTGTTAATAGGTGCTTGATATATATATTTGTGAGTGAATACCTGGAGCTGTCCCGAACCCTCCCGCTAGAAATAATAGGACCTATGTTTATTGAACACGTGTCCTGTGCGAAATACTTTGTACGCTTTGTCTCATTTAATCCTTACACCATCCCTGGGAAGTAGGAACTAGCTCATTGTCATCGTCGTCGTCGTCATCATCAGATTTCCATTTCACAGGTTTGGAAGTCGAGCCTCAGAAGAGGAAACCGACTTGCCGATGAACATGGAACCAGCAACTGCAGAGCAAGGGTGTACCCAGTGATTGGTGCTTCGGGACCTCTGCCTACTTGGATGGCTTGGCCCCTGGCACCTGGATCCCTGCATGGCACTTCACACCAGCGAAGTTGTTCTCTTCCAGACGTGTGTGCTCGAGGCCAGGGCTGTGCTTGCAACTTCTCTGTAGCTCTCAAGAGAAAAGACCAAATCTGGAGTTCCCGTCGTGGCTCAGTGGTTAACGAATCCGACTAGGAACCATGAGGTTGCGGGTTCGATCCCTGGCCTTGCTCAGTGGGTTAAGGATCCGGCATCGCCGTGAGCTGTGGTGTAGGTTGCAGATGCGGCTCGGATCCCGCGTTGCTGTGGCTGTGGCGAAGGCCGGCGGCTACAGCTCCTGTTGGACCCCTAGCCTGGGAACCTCCATATGCTGCGGGTGCAGCCCTAGATAAAAGCAAAAAGACAAAAAAAAAAAGACCAAATCAGGGTGTGGGCTGGAGTCCTCTGGAAGGGGACCCCTGGGTCTGGCTAGCGTTGGACAGAATGGATCCCCAGGGGGCCCCAGCGACTCTGGACTCTGGAGCCAGGTGGCCTCGGTTTAAATTCCAGCTCTGCCACATCCTAATGGGGCTGATGCCTTAACCCCTCTGGGCCTCGATTTCCTCATCTGCAAAATGGGCGTAACAATAGCACCCACCTCACAGAGCTGTTGTGAGGACTGAATGAGTGGATGCATTTGTGTTGAAGGATGTTTGGCGCCAAGACCTAGGGCGTGTTAATGGTTCTTGTTTTGAGACAAGGACACAGAATCTGTACTCTTTGTTGCCATTTCTGAACTGTATGCTTGTCTCTATAGGTCATCAAATGTCTATGGGCCTTGCTTCATTTAAAGGAGAGTCATTCTATTAAGAACAAATGATATACCAGCGAACTTGTGCCTTTGAGATCACAGGCAAAGACAAACACTTGGCATCCCGGCTTAGCGCTCCACTTCATGTCATGTATTAACATGCAAATCAACAAGGGCTGCCCATATAAGGTCTGGTATTCAATACATTCAAGTGTATGGCTGCTTTGGGTGGACATACGCTCACAAGTAATGAAGCCAGCCAGCTTCTCCGGATGGATATAAATACCATCTAGGAAGAGAAACCCAAGACCACAGGCTCAGGACACTCCGCGCTGGCGGCACCAGCTCCGGCTCTTCCTGTGCATGATGCAGCATGACTCGACCCTTCGTCCTTCCTGAGGGCTGGGCGAACCCACCACCGCCACATTTTTGTCAGGGTTCCCAGTGGTGTCACCAGATCGCATGTACTCTGAGACCAGCATGCCTGCTCTGGTGTGTTCTTCGGGAGGTGCACTGAGAGGTGAGTGGGTGGCCTTCCCAGCCGGCTGGGAGTGGTCCTTACAGCTCTTGCTCGTTCTCTAAATATCTGCGGAGCACCTGCTATATACACTTGAGCCCAGTGTGCTCAGTGTGGGGATACTATATACACGTGCTCAGTGTGGGGATACTGTGGGTCCCTGTCTCCAAGGAGAGGGCAGCCTAATGGGCAACAGCTAATGGACAGGAAGTGCTCTAATGCTGAGCACTGTGTGGGGGCAGGCCAGGGCGCTAGGGGATATTTATTGGGTTGAGGGGGCCCTACTTTTCTTTTCCCCTTTATGGCGGCACCTGGGGCATATGGAAGTTCCCAGGCTAGGGGTCGAACGGGAGCTGCAGCTCCTGGCTTATACTACAGCCACAGCAACACCAGATCTGAGCCGAATCTACGACCTCGTGCCGCAGCTTGTGGCAACTTCGGATCCTTAGCCACTGAGCGAGGCCAGGGATCAAACCCGCATCCTCACGGCTACCAGTTCGATTCTTAACCCGCTGAGCCACAGTGGGAACTCCGAGGGGGCCCCATTTTGGCGTGGGGATCAGGAAGGTTTCCCGGAGGAGTGCTGAGTGCTGAGGAATGGGTTAGTCAGAGAGAGGCCCTGTTCCGACTTGTGGGCAGACCCCTGAAGTGGAGAACCTGGCGGAGGTGTGCGGGGCTGGAGTGAAGAGGCGGCCAGGGCAGAGCGCATGCGCAGCGGTGAGCCTGCAGGAG
This sequence comes from Catagonus wagneri, assembly GCA_004024745.2. Lineage (NCBI taxonomy): Eukaryota > Metazoa > Chordata > Mammalia > Artiodactyla > Tayassuidae > Catagonus > Catagonus wagneri. Next base: position 3,227,417 of record PVHT020001179.1, read on the forward strand.
GGCCGCACAGAGTCTTGGTGGCCGTGTTAAGGACCTAAGGATTTGTTGGTACCTGACCAGGTTCCTTTTGCCCGATGCACAGCAAACTGAGATGCCGAGACTCCCCCCCTAAGGGAGGGTTTATTCGCAAGGCAGCCGAGTGAGGAGATGGGAGAACATATCTCAAATCTACCTCCTCGAAGCCTAGAGGCTCAGGGTATTTACAAGGTAACGAATAAAGAAGCAGGGTGGTCCGAGGCGTGGGGAGCTTGCGGAAAGGTGACTGTAAAAAAAGTGCAATAATGTGGTTCTGTGCAGGCATCGCTAGGTTTCAGGCTTCTACACCCTCCGCATTCTGAGGGTGGAGTTTTCAGGTCTCTGATGTCCAAGAGGCACTGAGCTGACACTCAGGGAGACTGGAGTACTGCTGATGACATTCTTCCTGTGATCCATGTCCGGGAAGCCCTGTACCACGAACTCGTGCTGGAAATCTGCTTGGGGAAAGACAGACACGTGTGTGCGTTAAAATATTTCCCGTCATCAAATTCCTGTGAGCTACAAGGATATATAGTCCAACACAGGGAATCGCTCACGCCCAGCTGAAGGGTCGGTGGTCCCATCCAGTCTTAACCAGCTCAGCTCAAACTAGATGCACCAACTTCAAGTTCCTGGAAACTTGGGCAAACATCCTCATTGCTTAGGCTCCAACCTGCCGCTTGGAGGACATAGGAGTCTTAAAGTGACCTTGATTAGTGAAGGCAGGTGCAATGGTTTCAGCCCCCTTATCTCTTGATTATTCCTCAACCTTGAGGAAGAAAGGCAGTGACTGCTCAAGGTACTTCCGGCCGATAAGGGGCGTAGACCCAGCAAGGGCTTGAGGAAGGAGAAGGCATAAACCAAAGGGAACAGTCATTCTGGTTACCTGGAGCAAGTGACTTAAATTGCCTTCTGAAAAGTTTTACCTTACCAGTGTCACCGCTGCAGAACTGTAGACAAAGGTGTTCACCTTAATTTCTTTCTTGAGGCTTCCTTCCAAAAAAAGGGCTGGAGATTTGTTAGGGGTTCACTTGCCCGCTCGGAGAAGTCAGTGTCAGAGCTGTGAACACCCGAGGTTTGGATGGTCCGGGCCAGTATTTTTTTTCTGCAGCACGGTTCTGTATCTCGTTGCATTCTTCATAAGGTCCATTCCATTGAGGATGAAGCTTGTCTTCCGGATGTTTACTCCAAGATTTCAGCTTAGAGGTTCATTGTCTCTCTTTTCTTCAGTTTTTTTATTTTTAGAGCTGCACACATGGTATATGGAAGTCCCAGGCTAGGGGTCGAATCGGAGCTACACCCACGGCAACATCCTGATCAGAGCCACATCTGTAAGCTACACTGCAGCTTGCAACAATGCCGGATCCTAACCCACTGAGTGAGGCCAGAGGTCGACCTGCATTCTCATGGACACTTAGTTGGGTTCTTAACCCACTGAGCCACAATGGGAGCTCCACTCTCTTTTTGTTTTTTATTTTATTTTTTTATCTTTTTAGGGCACACCCACGACATATGGAAGTTCCTGGGCTAGGTGTTGAATCGGAGCTGTTGCTGCAGGCCTACACCATAGCTCACAGCAATGCTGGATCCTTAACCCACTGAATGAGGCCAGGGATCGAACCTGCGTCCTCGTGAACACTTAGTCGTGTTCTTAACCCACGGAGCCACAATGGGAACTCCAGTCTCCTCTTTAAAAATTTTTATTATTTTAAAATTTTATGGTCACACATGCGAGCTGCAGCTATGAGCTATGCCACCCACTGGAAAAGACTAGATTCTTTAACCCACTGAATCTGGCTGGGGATCGAACCCACACCTCTGCAGCAAACTGAGCCTCCGTAGTCGGACTCTTAACCCACTGCACCATGGTGGGAACTCCTCACCGTGTCCTCTTTCTGCTTCACTATGATCTTTTGGAATGGTTGCAGGCTGTTCTTTTCAAGATTGGAAGAGCAGAGCCTGCAGTGTGGCAGCCTGCTCTGGTGGTATTTTGTGTCCATTTGTCCGGGCAAAGTTAACCCTTTTGCTGAGTGCCTCCTGGAGGTCCTCAATTTGGTCCTTATCTTCCCTCTCTTAGGACGGCCACCAGCATAGTGTTCTGTTCCATTCTCTGTTGCTCCTTTTTCTCCTGAATTTGGTCTCCGCCATTAAACACTTTAAAGGCATTTTTAACAAGTTGAGAGACAGGCCTCGCCAAAGCCCCTTCTGTTACCAGAGTTGCCACCAGACCCTTGCTCAGAAACCATCAACCCCCTCCTTTGAGCCAGGAACTAACATCTATCTTTAAGTCACAGAGTCTGGATGCAAAGAAAGAATCTCATTCTACGTTGATTTTACTGCATTAGCATGATAAATGATACACCCATGGGGGGCCATGACCAGAAGTCACAGACCAAAAAGTGGTGGCACTCCTTTTCCAGGAAAGCCCTGCTTCTCTCCCAGAAAACGAACGCATATCCTGCACCCCCACCCTCAGTCTCCATCCTCCCCTCATCTGTCCTTACTCCTTAAAAGCAAATCCTTCTTCTTTTTTTTTTTTGCCTTTTGTCATTTTAGGGCTGCACCTGCGGCATATGGAGGTTCCCAGGCTAGGGATCTAACAGGAGCTGTAGCCGCGGGCCTTCGCCACAGCCACAGCAACGCGGGATCCGAGCCGCGTCTGCAACCTACACCACAGCTCACGGCAACACCGGATCCTTAACCCACTGGGCAAGGCCAGGGATCGAACCCGCAACCTCATAGTTCCTAGTCGGATTCGTTAACCACTGCGCCACAACAGGAACTCCAATAGCAAATCCTTCTCACTCAAGGGGAGAAGTTGATTTGCAAACCAAGTTCCCGCTTCTCCGTTCTCTGGCCGTTGAATAAAGCTTGCACTGCTTCAGTCTCAGCTTCAGTTTCACTTTTTGGTTGCATGATCCCAAATGGAAAAAGAACCTTCCCTACTGAGGCAGAGGGCCTCAGCCAGGTAGGGGCCCAAGCAGGGTCCATATGACTTAATTTGGTAATACTTCCACTGTTGGCAGTTTTCTATGTATCAGGGGCACTGTGACCAAAAAAGGTCATATTAACCATTGCTAAATTCTCTGCGGCTAGAGGGCTATATCTGTATACTACCTATAGGCTTTGAAGACCCTTTCTAGAAATTCCAAAAAATACTCATTTGGTTTCTGTTTTACCTCCCGTACGTACTTGACACAGCTTCTTTGTTTTGATATCTCCCTTTGCAATCCTGAAAGAATGCAATCTTTTTTTTTTGTCTTTTTTTTTGTCATTTTAGGGCTGTACCTGCAGCATGTGGAGGTTCCCAGGCTAGGGGTCTAACAGGAGCTGTAGCCGCCGGCCTTCGCCACAGCCACAACAACGCGGGATCCGAGCCGCATCTGTGACCTACACCACAGCTCATGGCAACGCCGGATCCTTAACCCACTGAGCAAGGCCAGAGATCGAACCCACAACCTCATGGTTCCTAGTCGGATTCGTTAACCACTGAGCCACGGCGGGAACTCCTCATTGGTCTTAAAGTGGGGGTGCCTGGTGTACTCATGAGAGTTTCTGAAGGCTCTGAATCAGTGAGGGTGTCAGTGAGTCTTTGTCCAGCCTCCACTACCCAGAGTAGTTTAACTCCCTTGCATCAGACAGATGAGGAAACCGAAGAGACGGAGAGTGCTGGATTCGTGCTGGGTGGCACAGGCTGTTGATGGCACAGTGGAGAGTGGAACCACTTCTCCTGACTGTCAGTTCAGTTAATTTTCCTCCTGGATCCCCAGCTGGTGCTCTTTTCTCTTCTTGTTTCCCGTCACAGCCTCTGTTTGCTTTTAGATGCCTCTAGGATTATGTTCAACCACCGGAAAATTAGACGGCATTTATTGTGTAAGACACCAGCCTGAGAGTCCTATAGTAATATACTATATCTAATCAGCATTCTAGATTATAATTAATATGTAATGTAATAAACATCAATAAAACATATAACATATATCAATATAATTAATATATATTAATCATCGATCTTCACAAAAATCCTGTGAGGTACTTTATTATCCCTTTCTTACCCACGAGAAAATGTAGGCATCAAGAGGTTAAGTCATTTGCCCAGTAACTAGTACTTAGTAGGGGCAGGTCATTAAACCCAGGTTTGTCCGGCTTGAGAGTCCATGTGGGTAATCACACACTGACTAGTAGGGGCAGGATTTTGAACCCATGTCGTCTGGCTCAAGAGTCCATGTGTATAACCACCGAGCTCTGAGGTGCTCTTTGAGGCTGTCCTTTTCCAGAGCAGCCTGCTATTGGGGGCCAGTCCACAGAGGGTGAGTCCAGTTTAGGCAGAAAGTATTCGGGCATCGTAAGACCTGAGTTTGAATCCCGGCTCCAGCAGCCACTTGGAATGCTTGGGCTGCATTTTAATAGTGTCTAAAATAGGAGCATAATAATCATAAAAAATATCATCCCTGTTTCTCTTTTCTTGGCTAGGTTGTCATTAAACCTTGCATACGGGAGTTCCCTTCGTGGCTCAGTGGTTAACGATTCAGACTAAGAACCATGAGGTTGCGGGTTTGATCCCTAGCCTTGCTCAGTGGGTTAAGGATCTGGCGTTGCCGTGAGCTGTGGTGAAGATTGCAGATGCGGCTCGGATCCCGCGTTGCTGTGGCTGTGGCGAAGGCCGGCGGCTACAGCTCCTGTTAGACCCCTAGCCTGGGAGCCTCCATATGCCGCGGGTGCGGCTCTAAATAAAAAGGCAAAAAGACAAAAAAAAAAAAAAACCTTGCATACGAGGAAGCAAGTGTATGGAAGCAAAGCCCCAAACAGGTAGAGTCTCTGTAAAACAGACAGTGGCCTAAAGAGAGGCTTGTTAAAGGCATGGTGATGGCGGGAAAGCTGGCTGTGAAAAGGCAATGTGTGCGCATAATTACAAAGGTCTGGGCTGGAAATCTGGATGGCCCTGAAGTAACCATTGACAACTCAGTCACGTGTTGAATGGAGAAATGAATGAACAGAGTTGGAAATGAGAACCCTGAAGTTGCTGTTTAAAGCATTCAGGTTTGGTTAAAAAAGACGGAAAAAAAAGCTCTCCCCCAAAGACACACAAACACCCAAATACATTTTTTTTTCATTTTTTTGTCTTTTTTGCCTTTTCTAGGGCCACACTTGCAGCATATGGAGGTTCCCAGGCCACGGGTCCAATCAGAGCTGTAGCTGCCGGCCTTCGCCACAGCCACAGCAATGGGGGATCCGAGCCACGTCTGCAACCTACACCACAGCTCACGGCAACCCTGGATCCTTAACCCACTGAGCAGCGCCAGGGATCGAACCCGCAACCTCATGGTTCCTAGTCAGATTCGTTAACCACTGAGCCATGACAGGAACTCCCAAACACCCACATACAAAAAAAAAAAAGACTTAGGTCCTACTGCTGTTATCAGCTCAGCTTCACAGGTGAGGAAACCAGGGCGTGGACCAGAGGCTTCCCTGGGGCTCCTCCCAGCCAGCCCCGACCAGCTGCAGACTCTGGGCAGGTCTGTGACCTCTTTGCCCCTCATTTTCCTCCTCTCGCATTCAGGGCGGCCGAGGGCTCAGCTCAGTGCCTGGCACCTGGGAATCCCTCAGAATCCCTCAGTCAATATTAGCTATTATTATTAGTGGTGGAACCAGCTTTTTCAGGTGAACCAGCAGCTACTACCCGGAAGACACTGAGTATTTCTCCATCTCTGTTGAGCCACTGCAAATGCGTGGGGTAGGAGTCACGAAATCTCCCTCTGATTTCAGAACCCCTGTGATCTTTTCCAGAAGCAGAGGGATGACTTTTCAAGAGCCCCGGCAGCCTGTCTTTGATCCTAGCCCCTCCTCTGCCTTTGAGCCTCTCTTTCTGCCAAATTTCACTACCTCTGTGCTTTAGTGAAGGACTCCCGTGCAGGAGTGACCTTTCCCCTGCTTCTTTTGCTGCTTCCCTTCCAGAATGAAATGCTTGGTGTTAACAAAGTGTCTTTCAAGCGACCGACAGGCACAGGACGCCCGGCTGCCGGTCTGAGATCTGGTTTCCTTGTTCTGGGGGGCGATCGCGAGCTGTTCCCCCCTCCCCCTCCTTTTTTCCATGTTATCTACTGGGGCGGGGGGGAGTTTGGAAAACATTATCAAAACAGGCCCCATCTGTTTCTGAAGTCGTGGAAGAATACTCGTGTGATAAATTTACAAGGGTCACTGGAAGACCCTCTAATTTTCTGGGAATTGACAAGGCGTCTGCGGCCACGCTGTGTAAAATTTCCTCTTTTATCCCCAAGTTACACTCCGTGGGCTATTTACTTGGAGTCTGAGGGTGTATTTACCACTCAGGCAACATCACAAGCCGTCAAAGAAATCTACTCAGAGTAGGATGTGTTGTTGGGTGTCTCGCCTTTCTAAAAATGACACTCAGCTCTCTCTCTCTCTCTCTTTTTTTTATTAAATCTTTTTAGGCGCTATGTTCACAATGCAAATAGCCCAGGAAGAACACTGCTAGGGAGTCAAAGTTCAAGTCAGGGCAGACGTCTGACACGGAAACAAGACTCCAGCCCGCAGCTCTGCCGAGACAGGAAGCTGGCTAGATACTGCATTCCCTCTACGTGCTCTTGCAAAGCGAGTTATTGATCTGTTGATCGGCTCAGGGAGCACCTCGCCTGTCTGAAGCCTCACTGTGTCATTCAGAGCTACCAGTGGACAGCCAACACCCAGTACAGAACTTGCCTCCGAGGCTGGTAGTCGAAGGAATGCTTTGGGGAGAGAATGAACAACACGTTTTCCCAAATTTCTATTTTAATTTTAATTTTTAAAATTATAGTTGATTTACAGTGTTCTGTCAATTTCTGCTGTACAGCAAAGTGGCCCATATCCTCCATCTGGTTCCATCACAAGTGATTGGATTTAGTTCCCTGTGCTCTAGAGCAGGATCTCATTGCTTATCCACTCCAAATGGAATAGTTTGCATCTGCTAACCCCCAATTCCCACTCCTTCCCCCTGCCCCTCGGCAACCACAAGTCTGTTCTCCACGCCCATGAGTTTGCTTTTTTTTTTTTTCCTGGAGATTGTTTTCCCAAATTTAGAACCCACCACATTTTGTGGATCTGGACATTAATGTTAAACATGAACATAAAGTACTGGTGAAGTGCAATTTCCTGATTTGAAAGAAGATGCCAAGGGAGCCTGTGAAGATATCTTGGAAGCCCTTGGTCTCTTACAGACAGCCCATTTGAGGACTCAGGTCTAAAGGAACCAGGATCACACTGATTCTATTTCCCTTGATGTCTGAGCCGATTTTTTTTTTTTTTAATTTTTTCTTTTTAGGGCCATATCTGTGGCATATGGAGGTTCCCAGGCTAGGGGGTCTAACAGGAGCTGTAGCTGCCGGCCTTCGCCACAGCCACAGCAACACCAGATCCAAGCCTCGTCTCTAACCTACACCACAGCTCACGGCAACGCTGGATGCTTGACCCACTTGAGCGAGGTCCCGACAGGTCCTCGAGTTCATGAATCTTGCCTTTGTTTTTGGTCTAATAACAGATCCCCAAGAGGAGTTTTGGGTTTT
>PVHT020001179.1:3235990-3246227 GCA_004024745.2 Catagonus wagneri
AGCAGGAACTCCCCTCGAGGGGTGGTTGGAGAACAGAATGGGTGTGATTCCTCCTGCCCCTCGCCTCCCAGGCCCCCACCCCAAGCTGGGGGACACAAGGACAGCCACTGTGGGGTCTGCTGCCTATCTTTTAGCACAAGCCTTGTCTCCAGGAGTGGCTCTGACTGGCCTCACATCTACTCTGGGTTGTGATGGGTGGTGGGGGTTGGGGGGGCTTGCAATGACCTCATCCTTGAGCTTGAGGCTCCCATAGCCTTCAGGTTGAGGTTGAGTGACCCTATATCTCAGCACCTACAATTTTTCTGACTCTTATCATGTCACTTCTAGGCTTAAGATCTCTTAGCAGCAGCTGGAGCTTAAAGCCCTGGGTCCTCAGTGTAGCCCCCCTGGTCCCTCATGGCCTCACCCCTGTCTGACCCCCCCCCCACCGCCACCAGTGTTGTCCTGCTGGCCCCCTCGGACCAGATCCCCCAACTCCGCTGAACCACTTTTGTTGCTTCTAAATCCCTCTCTGGCTTCTTTGTCCTTGTCATCTCTTCTGCTTGGAATAGCCTCCTCTGAGCTTCCTCTTCATCCAGGCGTTTTTCCAGAACCCACCCCACTTCTATGCCACCTCTCACGGGCAATCTGAGCTCACCCCGCTGCAGCGCTCACCACTCTCTGTATGGCAGCGGTCCTTTTACGTGAGCTGGGACACACTGTATTCCCCAGGTTCTGGGGGCAGCCGACTGTCCCGGGGGGAACCTGTTACAGCAGGGAGTGAGGGCTAGATGGCACTTCCAGGGGGTGGTGCCGTGGGGGGGGCATCCATGCAAACAGCTGGGTTTGGGGAAAGTGAAGCATGCGTGGCCAGCCTGCCAGACGATGAAGCAAGAGTGTGGGACGGAATTCTTCACCGTAACTCTTCAGGGAGTTACCAAATTCATAAAATCGCCACTGGAATTGTATTTCCGGAACAAGTGTAAAGGGGCTTAGGGTCTTGTCCCAACTGGCACGAGGCCAATCTGGGATGACCCCCTGCGGACAAGAATGGAGGCAAAATCGGGAGGAAGAAGGGAAAAATTTGCATGAATGGTAGGGAGGGTGTCTGGATTCATATAGGTTACGAAACTGGGGGTTTGTATTACTATGGCTAATACTTGTTTATCTTTCCTTTGTGAACACTTAGGTCACACCCCCAGTTTCATAACCTGCATGAATCCAGACTCCCTCCCTGGGAGGAGAGGTGTGGCTTATTCGCCTCTGGGCGACCAGTGCCTAACTCAGCCCCTGGCGTACAGCGCACAGGGCTCAATAAATCGTTGTTGGGCGGTTGGATGGAAGGACAAAAGGAAGGAAGAGTAGACGGCCGGTTGGATGGATGGATAGCTTTTCCAAGGACACAGAGTAGCCACGATTTTCCTTCTGCCTTAGATGCCTTTTCTTAGGCTGCTCTGCTCTCTTCCTTAGCTGGCTAACTCCAAGTCACCCTTCATAAAACAGTATCCGAGGTGGGGAAGTAGTATAAACAAAGGCCTGGAAGCCCCAGGGAGAAAGGTCCCGTTGGGAAATGGCAAGGAAGTATGTGTGTGTGTAGTTGGAAAACACATTGGGAAAGAGGGAGCGGAGGAGGGTGGCACGGCTGGAGAATTTTAATCAGGCGTCAGACTCTGAAAAGACCCTGCAGCGGTCTGAATCTTTGGCCTTTTCCCTGAGAGCGATGGGACCGTTGAAGGCTTCCATACAGCCTTTCGAACGATTGCACTTTACCCTTTCATTCATTCGTTCCTTCCTTCCTTCTTTTTACTTCTTCCTCTTCTTCCTGCTCTTCCTCCTCTTCCTCCTCCTTCTTCTTTTTCTTCCTCCTCCTCTTCTTTTTTTTTTTTTTTTTAACTTTTTAGGGCTGCACCCTCCGCATATGGATGGAAGTTCCCAGGCTAGGGGTTGCATTGGAGTTGCAGCTGCTGGCCTAGACCACAGCCACAGCAAGAGCAGATCCAAGCCATGTCTGTGACCTGCACCACAGCTTGCGGCAACGCCAGATCCTTAACCCACTGCGCGGGGCCAGGGATCGAACCCACATCCTCTTGGATACTAGTTGGGTTCATTACTGCTGAGCCACAACAGGAACTCCTGACTGCATTCCACTTTGATGTCTACATCACTTTCAAACAGGGCTTAGAACTGCCCTGCCAGGAACCCAGCCCAGAGCCAGAACTGCAATCCAGAGCAGATCTGAGTCCAGCCCTGTTTCACCCAGAAGCCTCCTGGACCTGGAATTAATAGGCCTGGATTCCTTTTGAGGCTCACTCTTTCAGATGCCAGCTGAATGACACTGACAAAGTCACTTTACATTATGCCTCAGTTTTCCCACCTGTAAAATGAATGAACTGGGCTGGCTTCATGGATATGCAACTTGTACAGTCACACAGGATCCCATCCTTACAATGATCTTGACCTTGGTTTAATGCTCTGCTGCCGCTGTCATGAAATTCTTATTAATTTTTTTTTTTGTCCTTTTAGTGTCGCACCTGAGGCACATGGGAGTTCCCAGGCTAGGGGTCCAATCAGAGCTCTAGCCGCTGGCCTACACCGCAGCCACAGCAACATGGAATCCGAGCTGCACCTGCGACCTGCATTGCAGCTCACAGCAATGCTGGATCCTTAGCCCACTGAGAGAGGCCAGGGATCGAACCTGTGCCCTCATGGATACCAGTCGGATTCATTAACTGCTGAGCCACGATGGGAACTCCTTTATTAATTTTGGAACATATAGCCTCATGTTTTCATTTTGCTCTGAGGCTCATAAATTATGTAGCTGGACACGAATCTACCTCCCAGGGATGGTGTGGGAATGAAATAAGATCCAGTATGTGAAAGGTCTTTAAAGACAGTTAAAGCAGTAGGAGTTCCTGCTGTGGCACAGTGGGCTAAGAATCCAACGGCAGTGATTCAGGTTGTGGAGGTGCCGGTTCGATCCCTGGCCCAGTGCAGTGGGTTAAAGATCTGGCACTGCTGCAGCTGTGTAGGTGGCAGCTGTGGCTTGGATTCAATTCCTGGACTGAGAACTTCCATATGCCATGGGTGCAGCCTTTAAAAAAAAGGGGGGGGGGACAGTAAAGCACTAAACAAATGTCGGACCTTATTGATATTTTCCTAAGTGATGGGATTATTTTAGGTCGTCCCATCCTCCTGTATACCAGGTGCTGGAGACTCAAATCAACCTAGTCACTGTCCTCAAGGAACTCTGTTTGCCAATTCAATAAGAATTATCCTGGAGAATGGAGTTCCCATCGAGACTCAGTGGTTAATGAATCCAACTAGGAACCGTGAGGTCATGGGTTCGATCCCTGGCCTCGCTCAGTGGGTTAAGGATCCGGCGTTGCCGTGAGCTGTGGTGTAGGTCGCAGACGCGGCTCGGATCCCGCGTTGCTGTGGCTGTGGCGAAGGCCGGCGGCTACAGCTCCTGTTAGACCCCTAGCCTGGGAACCTCCATATGCCGCGGGTGCGGCCCTAGAAAAGGCAAAACAACAACAACAACAAAAGAATTATCCTGGAGAAGGATCACAAATCCAAAAGGGCCCAGAGCCACCTCTAACACCGTCCCCTGTCCCTACTCGCTCTTTCTAACTGGAGAAGGTCAGAGTCCACCTGCTGGGGAGTCACACCCTGTTGAGTCCGGGCCCTGACACTTGGAGAGTTTGTATTCAAAGCCCGGGGGCATTTCCAAAGTTCTCGGATGTTCTGCTGATATAAAATCTATAGCCCTCATAGCCTCCGAGGGTGGACAGCTACTGTTTGAGAAAATGTTTCACAACAGGAAGAAAATGTGCTCTCTGCCCCACCCCTCCCCCACCTCCCCCCACCCCCACCATCCTCATTTACCATCTGATACGTTAGAATTTCCTAGGACTGGAGAGAAATGCATTTTATTTTACACCCTACAGCTGTCACAAAGCTGGAGAAACCCCACATCTTTAAAATAGTAACGCGGTCTTCCAGGCCCAGAGAGTATTTCTCAGTGTTTGCCGATCTGGAGCCTGCTGCCCAGCTGACCTGTGTCCAAAAAAGAAAATAAAAAAAATGTAAAATGTGAAGGCTTTATCCTCTCCCTGTCGCCCCCCCCCCCAACTGCTTAAAAACAGTCTAGGCAGCATATAATAGTTGCTGTCTGGATCCGCTTTCTGGACTCAACTATCCACCCGCAAAGGCGGAAGAAACCTCAGTTCTTAGAGGGGCAAGTGTCTGCTGGGATGAGAGGAAGTGGCTTGGGATTTAATCAGACCTCTGTGCCCGGCCCTGGGCTGGCCCTCGACCCACCGCCCCAAGGAAACAAGAAGAGAAGGCGATTTCACAGTGTCTCTCGGAGTCCTCTTTCATGGGCCAATTGGCCCTTACAGTCAGGAAGTCGTTTCTTGGTTTGACCCCCGCCAAGGTTCTTATGCTGCATTAGACCGTGTTGATCTTAAAAAGTCTGGGTTTCCTGGATGGCACCTATTTGGGGGCTTTCCTGGGCGGCCCGTGTAGGGTAAATGAGCTGCCTTTAAAGGCACGTTTTAGAGGAAATCTGTATTCCACTGTCTGATGGCAGGAGTGTTCCTGCTTCTGCAGCCTTTGATGATTTTCTTGCTCGCCCAGGATGCCTACCCCACAGCAGGGAGGCTGCCCGAGTTCCCCGGGGTCCTGGGGACGGTCTCTGAGGCAAGGTTTTGGTGAGGCTCTGGGCCGTATTCCCATCCTGAACCCTCCTTGGCGGGGTGGGGGTGGGGGGGTTTTACTGAGTATGTTCTTAATTTTCTTCTTTAATTGCTTTAGTAACCTACTGGCTCCCCCTCATTCTTCACGCCCGTCTTCAGGGTCTAACCGGTCTCCAGGCTAGACTCGACGGCACCGAATTCGTGGAAGGCACATTCCTGTCTTCTAACCACACTGGGGCCCCCATCGGTTCTCCCTCCCGGTTTTGAACGAAGCTTCTAGGCCCGCAGTCTCTGCACTGCAGCTGCAGGCGGCGGCCGGGCACTCCATGTTTGTGAATGGAGATAATTAATGAATGAAGGGGATAGTGCCTTGCCGTGTACCCGACTAGACAAGTGGGCATTTGGGGTTTTCAGCTGCCTCCCGGTTTAGCAGTGGGTTTTCTGCCTCCTACCACCTGAGATCACAAAGCCCATTGAGTGAGGAGAGAAGATGCCAGTAAACCCAGGACAGGGGAGTCCCGGCTGGGAATCCGGGAAAGAGTTTGACCAAATTTTGGCTTCGGCACTCGGCCATGAACCAGGCAGGACCCAGGCAGAGGAGACAAAACCACCTCTTGTATTGGTGGCATCCGCTCCAAGGTGCTTTTACGACTCCACCTTCGGGATCCAGGAAACCCTACTGTCCATGATTCTCTGAGCCCCCACCTCCTCCTCAAGCCTCAAAGAGCCAAATCAGGGAGGGAGGTTTGAGTTCAAGGTCCTCCGAGCTGAGAGGTCAGCTCACTTTCCTGGAATTCCCTGGGAGGGCTATGCTTGAAAGTCAATGTCTGCTTCTCCCTGTCCTCTCCTGGAAAAACAGGCCGGGAACTCGGAAGCCTGGCTTCTAGAATGAAGCCTGCTACTATGAATTATTGACTGGAAGGGTTAACACTGTTTTTGCAAAGGCCGTGTGTAAGCAAGGCATTTGGTAACTGGGCGTTCCAGGAACTAAACCCCCTCCATACGATAAAAGGGAATTTCAACCAAAAAAGCTTGTCTCTTTAATATTTTCTGTTATTAACATAATAACTCTCTTTCTACACCCCCACCCCCCCGACACTCTGCCCTTCCAGGCCGGAGGGGACACTGCAGCCTCTTGGTTATGAAGTTGGTGGGGCTGGAGTGGGTCACCCTCCCCTAGACCTCAGGTGGGAGCGCCAGGGATCTCGGCCTCCTGACACCCTCAAAAAATAAATGTCCACATCAGCCCTCAGCTCTCAGAGCAAATAACACCGCCAAGGTCACCACAGAGAATTAACAAGTGAAGGAGCTAGTAAAGTGATACGACTTCTACTTGCTTTCTAGTTAAGGGAGTTAACTAAGTTGCAGTTCTCCTCAGCTTTTTTTTTTTTTTTTTTTAAATTTTTAGGGCCACACGCAGCATATGAAATTTCCCAGGCCAGGGGTTAAATCGAAATTGTAGCCGCTGGCCTACACCACAGCCACAGCAACTCGGGATCTGAGCCACGCCTGCGACCTACACCACAGCTCAGGTCAGTGCTGGATTGCTGACCCACTGAGTGAGGCCAGGGATCGAACCCGCATCCTCATGGATGCTAGTTGGATTTGTTTCCACTGCGCCACCAGGGGAACTCCCTCCTCAGCTTTTTTGCAGCTTGAAAAGAAAATCAAATCCAGTTGGGTAAATCTTGAGTTTCTCTATCTTGGAAGGTGATTAAAACTCCTCTCTCTCTCTCTCTCTCTCTTTTTTTTTTTTGTTTGTCTTTTTAGGGCCACACCCACGGCATATGGAGGTTCCCAGGCTAGGGGTCTAACAGGAGCTGTAGCCGCCGGCCTTCGCCTCAGCCACAGCAACGCGGGATCCGAGCCGCATCTGCAACCTACACCACAGCTCATGGCAAAGCTGAATCCTTAACCCACTGAGCGATGCCAGGGATCGAACCTGCAACCTCGTGGTTTCTAGTCAGATTCATTTCCGCTGCTCCACGATGTGAACTCCTCTCTCTCTCTTTTTTGTTTTTTTGTCTTTTCTTATTCTTTAACTGTTTATTACAGTATAGTTGATTTACAGTGTTGTCCCAGTTTCTGCTGTATAGCAAAGTGACTCGGTCATGCATATACATTCATTCTTGTTTATATTCATTTCCTTCATGGTCTGTCCCAGGAGATTGGATATAGTTCCCTGTGCTATGTAGTCGGACCTTGTTTATCCATTCTAAATGTAATAGTTTTCATCTATTAACCACAACTCCCAGTGCATTCCACTGCTTCTCCCTTTCACCTTGGGGACCACAAGTCTATGTGTCTGTGAGTCTATTTCTTAAACTCCTTCTCTTTCTTCGCCCTGACTGCCTCTCTCTTCCAGGAAACAGGATGCTGTCCTTAGGCTATGAGGCCTTCTCTTGAAGTTCGCTTGAGCACTGAAATGCCCTCCTTTTAAGTTTCAAGGTCATTGTTGAGTTTGCAGGCCTGTGGGAAGCTGCCTTTACTGTGGAAAGTTTTCTTCATTTGAATTTTACCCTGCTTACTTGTACTTACTAGGAAAAAAAACATTGCCTTGCCCAGCAAACTAGCATTCAACTTTTAACAGTGCATTTTATCATGTTTTCCTTTATGCCTTGGCCACCAGGAAGCTCAGTGACATTTTTTTGCTCAATTGCACTAGCTTTCCTTCGGTTAAGCTTTTTGATTCTGACTCTGATTCTTCTGCCTGAGCTTTTTTTTTTTTAATTTTTAATTTTTTTGCTTTTGAAGGCCGTACCTGCAGCAGCTCTGTTTCATCCCCTTGCCTGGGAATTTCTATAGGCCACAGGTGTGGCCCTAAAAAGAAAAAAATGCAAAGGGGAAAAAAATTGTGGATGTGGTTTTTGTCGCTTAGAGTTGAAGAGAATACAATTCACAGAAAATGTAAACAGTTTTGAGAGAGCTTATTGTCAAAACGGCTACGAAACTGATCTAAAAGAAAAGGAGGCTGTTGGAGATATGAGTTCAGGAGTTCCTGTCGTGGCTCAGTGGTTAACAAATCTGACTAGGAACCATGAGGTTGCAGGTCGATCCCTGGCCTTGCTCAGTGGGTTAAGGATCCAGCGTTGCCATGAGCTGTGGTGTAGGTCGCAGACGCGGCTTGGATCCCGCGTTGCTGTGGCTGTGGCGAAGGCCGGCAGCTACAGCTCCTGTTAGACCCCTAGCCTGGGAGCCTCCATATGCCGCGGGTGCCACCCTAGAAAAGGCAAAAAGACAAAAAAAAAAAAGAGAGAGACATGAGTTCACTATTGGGTCCTCACCTTTGTTGAGGCAGGAAGCGGACTGGCCACGCTGCTCAACACTAAGAAAGGCATCTTTCCCGATGGATGCTTCAGCAGTGGCCCAGGCTGATGGCAGGGAGGCCAGAGCCAGGCACCCCGGGGCAGAAAGGCCCGGGAGCTCGTCTGAGGGGGTAGCACAGGGGCCAAGTCAGGGGACACTCCTTCCTTCCAGAAGACTCCCTGTTCAAAGGGGAATGTTGCTAGTGATTCTGACTCTGCTCCTTCCTTGTGTGCTGGGTGTAGACGGGAAAAACAACTTGTCTTCTTGTTTTTTAGGTCTGTGGATCAGGAGGAGCCGCAGTGAGAGCTGATGTAGATCGTGAGGTTTTTGATTTCCAGCTCACTGTCAGGATCGGATAAGATCTTTGGAGTGTCTCCTGGATGGAGTGAGTGTAATTTTGTGTGGGGGAAAGAAATGAATATTTGTGACCAAAAGGGCACAAGGTGGGGGTTGCCGGTAAATATCCTCCCCACCCCATCTCCTTTCCTTCTATCTCCAAGGGGCAAGTATACTTCCCTGCCCACGCTCTGAGCTTCGTTATATTATTTGTTTCGGCAAACGAAATAGTACTGGGTATGACATGAGCAGGGGCTTGAAAGGGGCTTGTGCTGTTGAGCTTGCTGTCTTGCTTCTGCCGTGGCCACGAGTAAAACATGACACGGGCCTAGGAGAAAGAGAGGTGTACAGAGCTGGCCTGGGTGACTGTAGCCTGAAGCAAAGCCACTCCCACTGACCCCCAGGCATAGGGTGACAAATCCTTCCTGTTGTACACGCCACTGTGATATTTATGTTTGTTATGCAGCAGTAGCTGACTGAGACAGCCCGCAATAGCAACCTGGAACACCATGGCTTCCCAAAGATGGGAAGTGAGCAAATACATGCCTAACAATTTGGACTCCCAATTTGGGTCTGTGTCAACAGAAAGGAGAAATGACGACATCTTTGGGATGAGCTGAGAAAGTTCTCCTGACTGCCTTGAGAACGCAGCATGACTAGTGGGTCCTGGGAAGGTGGGGGACTGTCCAGAAGCGTGTGACATCTCCCATGCTGGTCAAAGGAAAGCAATAAAGAGTCTGTTGAGGTTGTAGGCTAGGTGAATGGGTTTATAGACTGAGGTTGCCCAGGAATTCTCCGTGTATATATACAGTATCCATACTTAATAGTTGATATATTTGTTATGCAGCAATTTCATGATAATTAAACTCCTTAATATAACTTTGTGGTAAAGGTGCTTTTCCAGCATTCCAGAGATTACCAGGAGTGTGACATTTAAAAAAAATCTTGTTGTATTGTGTGTATTTTTAGAAGGACGTAGAGTAAAAATAAATAAAGTCACCAGGAATGCTAGGAAAGGGGGTTGGGTGGGAAAGAAAAAAACGCCATTCAGAAATAGACTGTGAAACTAGCTACCTAGATAAACCAAAGGAAAAAAATTATTGGTTAAGAGTGGGGTCATAAGCTCAAATCCCTTGGGGATCAGGCAGGTGAGATAAACAACTGAAGCTGGGAGTTCCCATCGTGGCTCAGTGGTTAACGAATCCGACTAGGAACGAGGAGGTTGCGGGTTTGATCCCTGGCCTCGCTCAGTGGGTTAAGGATCCGGCGTTGCCATGAGCTGTGGTGTAGGTTGCAGACGCGGCTCGGATCCCGCGTTGCTGTGGCTGTGGTGTAGGCTGGCAGCTACAGCTCCAATTCGACCCCTAGCCTGGGAACCTCCATAGGCTGCGAGTGCAGCCCTAGAAAAGGCAAAAGACCTCCCCCCCCCCAAAAAAAAAGTGAAGTCGGCCAGCTGGGAACCGTGGTGCCCGGGAGAGTGTGTACCCATCCAAGGAGGACAGCTACGACTTGGCTACCTCCAGATGTTGCTGTGTCAGAACGGCACCTGGTGTGGCCAAGTCTTCTACATTTTCCCGAGAAGCAGACCTGCCGTGTGCTGTGGTGCAGGTTGTAGACTGCACAAGATGCTCAACTGGTAGGGCAACTGGAGACTGAAATCTAGTCCGAGCTCCACTTAACAAGCCCTCTGGCCAGGACATGTAACTGGGACAGCAGGGGCAGGCTGGGCTTCAGCCTCCCTTTGTGTAGTGCATGATCATACGGGGTGGGCTGGGATGGAGGATCCGTTTTCTGTGGTCGAACTTCCCCTTATTCCTGCCCTCAGCTGCCTGGACGCAGGTGCCCCTTCTAGGTTCAGCCAATTAGATGTTCCTTCCCAGGAACCCGGAGTCTTAGGTGAGTGACAACAGCACAGATAT
>PVHT020001179.1:3253433-3268810 GCA_004024745.2 Catagonus wagneri
AGTGGCTCAACATACTGGGCGTGGAGCGACCATCCCCAGCTAGTTTTCAGGACAAAGGTCTCCAGGACAAGGATGCCTCGCTGTTTTCCCCTTTTCTTCCCTTCCTCTCCTTTCTTCTCTTCCCTTCTCTTGTCTTTTCCTTTGAATAAAAGAGGACGCGATCAGCTGAGAGGAGCGCGGAGGCTCCAGGCTGGGAGACAGGCAGACAGGCAGACAGCAGCCTCCCTCTTGGGAGCCGTTCTCGGGCACCCTTGGCCCGCGCGTGGCAGGAGAGGATGGCTTTTGCTCTACTGCGTGCGTCTTGTCCCCTCGGTGCCCCTTCCGGCCCTGAGAGGAGGCCTTCTGTGCTGTGAGCTCCCCGCACGCTCTCTTCCTCAGGTCGCCCAGGTGTGTGCACTGCCTTCACGTCACAGGTGAGGAGACTGAGGTCCAGGGGATGAAGTAATTTTGCCCAAGGTCACACAGAGCAAAGTTCAGCTCAGGATTCAAAGCCAAGGCTGCAGAGTTCCTTCCTCCCTCCCTCCCTCTCTTTCTTCCTTCCTTCCTCCCTCCCTCCCTCCCTCCCTCCCTCCCTCCCTCCCTTCCTTCCTTCCTTCCTTCCTTCCTTCCTTCCTTCCTTCCTTCCTTCCTGTCTTTCTTCCTTTCTTTCTTTCTTTGCCGCAGCTGTGGCATCTGGAAGTTCCCAGGCTAGGGGTCAAATCGGAGTTTTAGATGCCAGCCTACACCACAGCCACAGCAACATCAGATCCAAGCCACATCTGAGAACTACACCACGGCTCATGGCAATGCTGGATCCTTAACCCACTGAGTGAGACCAGGGATCCAACCTGCCTCCTCAAGGAGAATGCATGAGGTTCTTAACCCCCTGAGCCCCAATGGGAACTCTGATCCTAGCTTTTGGAAGACTTGACCTCGGCCCACAGTCTCGCAAGAGAGTAAATAACCTGTTTTTTTTGGTATTTTTTTGCCTTTTTTTTAATGTAGAGCCGCACCCGCGGCATATGGAGGTTCCCAGGCCAGGGGTCCAACAGGAGCTGTAGCCGCCGGCCTTCGCCACAGCCACAGCAACGCGGGATCCGAGCTGCGTCTGCAACCTACACCACAGCTCACGGCAACGTCAGATCCTTAACCCACTGAGCGAGGCCCGGGATGGAACCCGCAATGTCATGGTTCCTAGTCGGATTCGTTAACCACTGAGCCACGAAGGGAACTCCCCCGTTTTTTTAGTTTTTAAAGTGATTTTTATTTTTTCCGTTATAGCTGGTTTACAGTGTTCTGCCCAGTCACACATACATATATACATTTTTAAAAACCCGTTTTTAGATTTGGAGGGCAGGACCTGGAGGAATGAGCTGCTTCTGGTTATTGAGGGGAAGGGAATAATCTGAAGTTCCCAGGGTCCTGACTCAAATATTCGGCACTGAGGTTTGTTTTTTTTTTTCTGGTGGAAAAAAAAAAAAGTCCAAAGAACAAGATGCAGTCTGCAGCTCTGCTTCCTCGCGTGGACGCTCCATTCAGAGACACAGTCAGTTCCCTCCCGCCACCCCTCCAGGACCGACTCCACAGCCGCCATCCGTAGCAGCCAATGGCTGCTTACCCAGGTTCCCATCTGTCCAGGACAACAAAGAAATAATTATTGGCAAAGTCAAGCCACGGAACATATTCTCAAACCAAGTAGAAACAACCACCTCTAACACTGACTTCCTGGATCAGTGTTAGATTGGCTTCTTCAGATACAGTGACTGTTCCTTGGTGGGGACAAGTCAACAGCGAGGGGTGATTGGAATGGACAGAGGGTGTGGAATGCCGCTGGCTTTGAGCGAAGGCAGACCTGGATTTGAGATGAACTTGCTGGAGTGGATCCGCAAGAAACCCCTTGCTGGTTATTACGGTCCTTGTTTCTTCATCTGCCACACCTGCCACAGCCACAGGGTGGACCTGGGGAAGAAGAAGAAGAAAAGGAGAAGGAGAAGGAGAAGGAGAAGGAGAAGGAGAAGGAGAAGGAGAAGGAGAAGGAGAAGGAGAAGGAGAAGGAGGAGAAGGAGAAGAAGAAGAAGAAGAAGAAGAAGAAGAAGAGGTTATGGAAGGTTTTTCTGTGCCTGGTCCTCTGCTTCCATTCCCATGGCAACCCACACGATGATTTCTGCAATGAGGAAAAGAGGCTCTGAGAAGTTCACCAGCTGGCCTGAGGTTGGCTGGCTTCCAAGTGAATGCGTTCAACCAAACCGCTAAGCTACCCTGGGTATGTGAGTGGAATCAGTTTGGGCTCCGTGATTTGATTCATTGCCTTGATTCCTTGACCCCCAAGGGGCAAAGGGCACATTAAAGGTGGAAGCCCTTGTGTTCCACGGTGGCTCAGTGGCTTGAGGATCCAACTTGGGTCACTGCTATGGCACGGGCACGGGTTCGATCCCTGGCCTGGGAACTTTCACATGCAGAGGTTGCAGCAAAAAACAAAACAAAAACGAAACAAAAGGAGGCCCTGACCACTACCCTTTGGAAGGCCAAGCCAAGGCTTCTAAAGCTTTGGTGAGGATAAGGAGGATTTGGAGTTCCCATCATGGCTCAGCGGTTAACGAATCTGATTAGGAACCATGAGGTTGCGGGTTCGACCCCCTGGCCTTGCTCAGTGGCTTAAGGATCCGTCATTGCCATGAGCTGTGGTGTAGGTTGCAGACGCGGCTCAGATCCCGCGTTGCTGTGGCTGTGGCGAAGGCTGGCGGCTACAGCTCCTGTTAGACCCCTAGCCTGGGAACCTCCACATGCCGTGGGTGTGGCCCTAGAAAAGGCAAAAAGACAAAAAAAAAAAAAGGATAGGGAGGTTTTGGTGCTTTGACAGCACCCTGTGACATGAGGCCCACGGTGAAATGTGGTCATCAGAGTGGCCAATGTTGTCATTATTTACTCCCTAAGAAGGCAGGGGATATGCAAGGTCCCTGTTCTGGACGAAGAAGGGACAGAAGAACAGCAAACAGGGGGCAGGGTTTGTACCGGGACAGCGGTGCAGTTGACAGGGATTACAAGGACTGGGAGGGCAGGGGGTGCTGACCAGGGGCGAGAGCTCTCCAAGGGCTTCCCAGCCCGTTGCTTCTTTCAGGGAACAAGGGCACTGCTCCGGATGTGACACGGTTCCCTCTCTGGATCCGCTCTCCGCCCTCTCTCTCTGCCTGGGAGGCTGGGCTCCCACAGGCAGCGCTCCTTGGGCTTATTTGAGATGCTAGCAGGACAGGCGCTGGGCGGCTCCTGGCGGGGTGAGGGGGGGCTCTTCTGTGCTTCCAGCTCTTACCCTGGGCCTCAGCTTCCTTCCTTCACTGGGTTCTCTTCACAGCTCCCTGCCGAGTATGCCTTCTGTCCCCTGCCATCCCCGAGTGGAGGCTGCCAAGTGCCTCTTTCTCCATTTTGGCAGAGAAGGAGGCTGAGACCCAGGTCTTGCCAAGATCACAGGGCTTGTGCGTGGCCGAGGGAGGATTCAAACGCGGGTCTTCCCGAATCCATCACCCCAGAGAGGACAGTGGGCAGGATGGACTTAGCTGACCTGCGTGGGGATCCTCTGTGTTGCTCCCTCCTGGGCTGGGAGAGCAGCCATCCCTACTGGCCCCGATGAGAACAGATCAAATCCCTCTGTGGGTTCCTGCATGAATGGACTAGGCGGCTATTTATTTCCTTCCTGCCTGAAGAAGTGGGGCTGCCTGAACCCGTACTGTTATCGCTCATGTTATTAAATGCTTTTCACATTTGCAGAATTTTCCTCTTGCTCCTCTGGCCCGCACCCCCTCTTCCTCCCCTGCCCCCCACCCCTCACATCTCTTCCTTGTGGACAAACTGGGACAGGCTGCGCCCTACTCCTCCAGCCCACTTTCCAGATGGGGACACTGAGTCTCTGGGAGATGCAGGGCTGGCCTGGGGGCAGCAGGTGACTCAAGACTGTGCTGTTCTGGGGGCTTTGCTCCAGCAGGGCCAGTAACATTGGTTCCATGAGCCACCAGCCAAGACGAGCAGTGACCCTGGCAGGAAGACCTGAAAGCTTTGACAAGGACTAGAAGGTGGGAAAGAGGGATGAGTGGGAGAGTCAGCATTTGGGGGGAGCCAATGTTATAATAATGAAGCAGACCCTCAGTCCCCTCACTGCATCTGCTTGACCCGTGTATGTAGTTATACCCATTGTATAGATAAGAAAAACAGAGGCTTAAGAGTGTTAAGTCCCTTGGGACTGGCCTATAGCAAGGGCTGAATAAACGTATGTTGACTGAATATATGAACTTTACCCAGATAATCAGTAGTGGATCTGGAAATGGCATTTGTTTGTCTGACCCCAAAGCCCTGTGTATGCGCCAGCGATGCTGTCTGTTCCAGAAAGAAATAAAAAAAGAGAAAGGATAGAAGACTGTGAAAAGCCAGGGGAAGCAACTAGCTGCTACAACAGAGGATCTGGAGAAGGTGCTGGAGTCCTGCAGTTAAGAGGGGGTTCTGGAGCCAGGCTGTCTGTGTTCAAATTCCCATTTCTCTGCTTATTTGCTGTGTAATGTTGGGCAAGTTGATTAACCTTCTGTGCCTCGTTTCTTCCTGGGTAAGTGGAAATAATAACAGTACCTATGCTGGCCTAGGGCTGTCTGCCTTGTTCCCTACTCTGTGCCTTTTTCCTGCTCTGCATGGAGGGGGACTGACCCTGGCAGGCTGCATTTGTAGGTCTCCTGTGACACCTGGTTTCCAGGAGGCTTCAACCAATGGAAGGCACTGATAGGAGGTCAGGGGGAGGGGTTAGAAAGAAGCCAGAGTGTTTCTTCGCATTTCTGTCGAGAGCCTGGTCTCTGGAAGCAGCTCCTTCTCCTTCATGGCTTTTACTCTCGCTGGAAAGGACCGCTGTGCCTCCAGCTTCTGAGTGACCCTGGAAGCCATGTCACCTGTTCTTCTTGTCAACCTGGCCCTGGCTGGGGGTGGGATAGCAGCTTCCTCTTGAGTGCTGCTCTCTGGGCTGTCTCACCATCCTTGCTTGCTTCTCTGCTCTTCTATTGCCAAGAAAGCCAACCCTCTGCATTAAATACCCTCTGTTTTGAAGGACTCAGGGTGATTCGGTGTGATTTCTCTTTTCCTAGTTGGTACTTCGTGGGGTTTATGCAACAGTTAAACAAGTTAATCAATACCTAAGCATTGAGCACGTGTTAGCTTCTAGTCTTTTTTTTTTTTAATTGAAGTATAGTTGATTTACAATGATTCAGGTGTACAGCAAGTGATTCAGTTATACACACACACACACACACACAGTTCTTTTTCAGATTTTTTTCCATTATAGGCTATTACAAGGTATTGAGTAGAGTTCCCTGTGCTATACAGTAGGTCCTTGTTGATGTCTATTTTATATGTAATAACGTGTATATGTTAATCCCAAATTCTCAATTTATCCCTCCTTTCCTTTTCCCTTTGGTAACCGTAAGTTTTTTTTTTTTTTTAAATATTGGTGTCTACTTCTGTTTGTAATAAGTTCGTTTGTGTCACTTTTTAAGATTCCACGTATAAGTGATATCATATGATATTTGTCTTTCTGTGTCCGACCTGCTTCTTAGTATGATAATCTCTAAGTCCATCCATGTTGCTCAAATGGCAGAATTTCATTCTTTTTCACGACTGAGTAATATTCCACTGTATATATGTACCACAACTTCTTTATCCATTCCTCTGTTGGTGGATACTTAAGTTGCTTCCATGTCTCGGCTATTATAAACAGTGCTATGAATATCAGGGTGCATCTATCTTTTAAAATGAAAGTTTCTATCTTTTCCAGATATATGCCCAGGAGTGGGATTGCTGGATCATATGCTAACTCTTTTTTGTTTTTTAAGGAACTTCCATACTGTTCTCCGTAATGGCTGCACCAATTTACATTCCCACCAACAGTGTAGTAGGGTTGCCTTTTTCTCTGCACCCTCTCCAGCATTTATTATTTGCAGTCTTTTTGGTGATGGCCATTCTGACCAGTGTGAGTTGATACTGGTCAGTTGATATCACAGCTCACAGCAATGCCAGATCCTTAACCCACTGAGCAGGGCCAGAGATCGAATCTGCAACCTCATGGATACTAGTCAGATTTGTTTCGGCTGCGCCAAGACAGGAACTCCTGGCATTCCCATTTAACAAATGGAGAAATGAGTTCAGAGCCACTGTGCCACTTGCCCAAAGCCAGCTATGCAAGACACCAAAGTTGGCATCCTCATCACCACACTGGACCATGAGGAGCTACTGCACTTTCCATAAACTGGAAGAGAAGCTGGGTGGTGTTCCTGGACCTTCTTGTAGAGTTTCTGGTTGCTGCTGGTGCTCGCAGTGACATGTATGAGGGCGGGCATGCATCCTTGCATGCATGCATGCGTGTGTGTGTGTGTGGGTGTCTGTGTATAGTGGAGGTACTCTCCTCCCCGCCCCCCCAGCTACCTCCCTGGTTTCTGCTGTGGCTGATGTGACCTTGGCCGCCCTCTAGTAAAGGAAATATTGGATCTTTTTTTTTTGTCTTTTTACCTTTTTTTATGTAGAGCCGCATCTGCAGCATACGGAGGTTCCCAGGCTAGGGGTCTAACAGGAGCTGTAGCCGCTGGCCTTCGCCTCAGCCACAGCAACGCGGGATCCGAGCCGCGTCTGCGACCTACACCACAGCTCACGGCAACGCCGGATCCTTAACCCACTGAGCGAGGCCAGGGATCAAACCCGCAACCTCCTGGTTCTTAGTCGGATTCGTTAACCACTGAGCCACGAAGGGAACTCCGGAAATATTGGATCTTAACCTAGAGTCTTTACAGGTTAACAGAGGTACCTTCTCCCTGCGGTGGGGGTAGAGGAGGAGCTACAGGAGGAAAGAGGAACCAAGAAGGAGCTTCTCTTTTACTGGGCAGCGGTGGAGGCTGGGAGGAGAGAGTCAATGGCAAATGAAATGCCCCGTCACCAGCTAGCCTAGTTGAGAATATCGTGGCAAGTCCAAACAACAGAATCCTAGCAGCATCAATGATACGGTCCGGTTTTTGTTCGCTTGGAAAGACACCCACAGCCTTTTGTGTAGGGGAGAAAGCTGCTCAGGGGACCGCGCATCGACTATGAACCAGTCAGTGCGGAGCTTGGCACGGGTGCAGGTCCGTGACTAGACGGGTGCCCGGGAGAAGTGGGTGCAGCATAAAATCATGCCTAGTTCTCCCTGGCAGAAGAGCTTTCCACGCTGCTTTTTAAATATTCCTGCGTGATTTGACTCTTTTATAAATAAACAGTGAGCAGATACCTTTTTATTAACAGAAAGAGAAGCCCTAAAAGATTTTCGCTCTTAAAATGCATAAGTGAAAAATGAGAAATTGTAGACCAGCCTGCTTTCAGGTTTCTTAGCCAGGAAGGTGGGGGTGGTGGTGGTGGTGGTGGAGTAAGTTACTACTAACGGGAAAGGACCAAGTCTAGGATATTTTTTTTTTTCCAGAAAGGAGAGACCTGACCTAGCATTTGTGCTGAGACTGAGGTGCCTGCAGTGGGAGAAAAGACAGACGGGGGGTGGATGGGGGGGACTTAGGAAGGTGGGGGTGGGAAGAATCTTGGCACAGGTGGGGGGATTAGCCCTGGACAGGTGGAGAGCACCCCTTCCATGCAGCAGGAAGGGCAGTGCAAGCGTGCAGAGCCCGTAGGTGGGGCGACAGGAAGAGGAGGGCGTCCTTTCCTGACGGCTTCTATTTTCTCCATAATGTAGGAGGCGTGCTCAGCTTCCCAGGCTGGGGGTTGGTGGTGGTGGTAGGGAGCCTGGGGGAGTTTTGGAAGACATCTTGGGGGATCCAGGAAGGGCCGATGGGGCCGAGTGGAAGGTTGGTTGATCTCTGTGTGGCTTCTGCTTGGGCACCTGCCCAGGCAGCTGGCTGTCTTTCTCTAGTGGAATTCTGATGTCCAGAGCTGGGGCAAAGCCGGCACGTTGTGGGCTCAGCTCCAAAGATGCCAGACTTTACGGGTTCAGTGTGACCGAAGAACAAGGTGGCGAGGGCTTGGCTGTGACAGCTGGAGAGTGGGTTAAAGGAGGCATAGTGGCTTTCAGGCCAGCTTGGGAAGGGAGGGAAATCAGCACACAGGAGAGAGAGGACTTTTCCTCCTCTTTTTCTTCTTCTTCCTTTTTGTCCGTCCTGCAGCATAAGGAGTTCCCGGGCCAGGGATCATATCCAAGCCGCTTTTGCGACCTAAGCCACAGCTGCAGCAACGCTGGATCCTTTAACCTGTTGTACCGGGAGGGGCTTGAACCTGTGTGCATCCTGGAGCTGCTGAAATGCCACTGATCCCATTGTGCCCCAGCGGGAGCTCTGAGAGGAGCCTTAGTGAGAAGCAAGAGTGGGCATTGTGGGAGTGGATGAACAAGAGGAGGGTGGCTGCTGGGAGTGGGGCTGAGACATCGATGGTGGGACTTGAGGGTGGGCATTGGAGGCGCCACTGGACTGAGGCCAGGAGGTGGGGGGATTGCCCTGTGGTGGGGTGCAACTTGAGATGGGGAGGGAGAAGTGGGTGCTGGGAGCCCTCGGTGAACCATTGCTGTTGTGTATGTGTTGTATGTGTGTGCTGTGTGTGTGTGCTGTGTTGTTGTGTGTGTATGCGTTGTGTTGTTGTGTGTGTGTTGTGTGTGTGTGTGTGTGTAGTGGGGAAATGAAGCTAGGGAGGAGAGATGGGGGCTCAGGATGGCCAGCAGGGGACACTTTTGTTCGAGGCAGGAAGCGCAAGAACAAATGATGTCTGGAAAAGTGAATTTATAGGAAGAAAAGAGCAGTCCTAAGACGTGGGGTATCTGAGATGAGCCTGGAGATTGTTCAGTACATAGTTGGGGAAATCGAGGCTGGGAGAGGTGACTGAAGATGCTTTGGGCTAATTAGCGGCAGAAACGACATTGCCCTAACACTAGGCCAGTGCTCCTTCACTGTGCTGAGACTGTGGAACCACACGCCGTTGGTGCTAAAAGTCATCCTAGAAATCAGCTTTCAAGATTTCTAGGATGACTGAGCAAGCAGAAAAGTGGGAGCAAGCAGAAAAGCTGAGCAAGCAGAAAAGTGGGAAAATTACGGGAATCTTAGTAGAGCTGGGACCAAACCCAGGTTTCCTGACTCCTGGTTTGTTGATGGGATAGGGAAGAAAGTGTGTTAGAGAGGGAACAAGAAGCGTTGAGTGTGTGGGTGTGTAGGGTGTGTGTGTGTGAGTGTGTGCATGCATGCACGCGTGAAGTCACACTCACGTGTCTGTATTTGTAGTAAAGTTGGATGAAGTCAGTGTTTCTCTTTCAGAAGAAAAGCACGCTGTTGCCTTTGTAAAGGAGAAGAGTAAAGGCTTTTCTTTTCTTTTTTTTTGGCTTTTGTCATTTTAGGGCCCCACCCACGGCATGTGGAGGTTCCCAGGCTGGGGGTCTAACAGGAGCTGTAGCAGCCGGCCTTCGCCACAGCCACAGCAATGCGGGATCCGAGCCGCGTCTGCAACCTACACCACAGCTCACGGCAATGCCAGATCCTTAGCCCACTGAGCGAGGCTAGGGATCAAACCTGCAACCTCATGGTTCCTAGTCGGATTTGTTAACCACTGAGCCACAACGGAAACTCCTCTACCCTTGTCTTGACATGGTATTCTTCCTTGTGTCTATGTTCAAATTTCCCTGCCTTCTAAGGATACCAGTTGTTGAATTACTGCCCACCTTAATCCAATATGACCTCATCTTTTTTGGGGGGGGGGCGCTGCACTTGCGGCATATGGAGGTTCCCAGGCTAGGGGTCAAATCGGAGCTGCAGCTGCCGGCCTACACCACAGTCACAGCAATGCTAGATCTGAGCCACATCTGTGACCTACACTGCAGCTTGTGGCAATGCAAGATCCTTAACTCACTTAGGGAGGCCAGGGATTGAAACCACATCTTCATGGATACCAGTCGAGTTCTTAACTTGCTGAGCCACGATGGGAACTCCAGTATGAATTCATCTTAACTAATTACACGTGCAAAGACCGCCCTCCCCAACCCAAATAAGGTCCTGTTCTGAGATCCCAGGTGAACACGAATTTTTAGGGGGAGGCTATTCAATCTTGTACTCTTTCCTCCCTCCCTCCATTTCTCTCTCCCTCTTCCTTCTTTCCTCCTCCATCTATATCTTCCTTCCCTGAAAGCACAGAGATGAATGCCCAGTATTCTCGGAGAGATCACTGTTTTTGCACTGTGCCTGGTGTAGCACCATGTATAATTCAGTTGAAGATCAGAAAACCTTCAGGAGTTCCCATTGTGACTCAGTGGTTAACGAATCCGACTAGGAACCATGAGGTTGCGGGTTCAATCCCTGGCCTCACTCAGTGGGTTAAGGATCCGGCATTGCCATGAGCTGTGGTGTAGGCTGCAGACGCGGCTCTGATACCACGTTGCTGTGGCTGTGGCGAAGGACGGCAGCTACAGCTCCTGTTAGACCCCTAGCCTGGGAACCTCCATATGCCACGGGTGTGGCTCTAGATAAGGCAAAAAGACCAAAAAAAGAAAAAGAAAAAGAAAATCTTCAGAAGGCAGGGACCATGGAACTGCTTGCAGATGCATTGCAAATCACTCCATGTTTATATCTGGATCAGATGTTTTCGCAGCTGTTGCTAAAGAGGGAGGAGAGAAAGGGGGAGTATAAGAAGAGGAAAAATGCAGTTTCTGAACTGAAGTAAATTTTCACCTTGTCTGCCTGACTCCAGGAGCTCAATTCAAGATGAGAGCTTTTCCTCTTCAGGAATAAGGATGACTCAAGCAACAGTAACGCTTCCTTCTGTCTGAGAGTCTCTCCCGGACTACACTCAGTATGAAAACCATTGCTGGATCCTTCTAGACTTTTGCTGGACAATAATGTAGCTACCAGCCAGAGTGAAATGAGAAGGTGCTCAAAGGGCAAAGTACACACTAGTTTTCCAATACTTAGAATGAAAACAAAGAATGTAAAGTAATGCGTTAACAATTTCTACATGGATTGCATGTTGAAATGATAATATTTTGGATATATGGAGTTCCATAAAGTACAGGCATACCTCGGAGATATTGTGGGTTCAGTTTCAGACCGCTGCAATAAAGCAAATAGTGCCATAAAGCAAGTAAGATGAAATTTCTGGTTTCCCAGTGCATGCAGAAATTATGTTTACACTATACCATAGTCTATTAAGTGTGCAAAACCTTTGTTTCTAAAAAGGCAATGTATATACCTTAATTAAAAATACTTTGTTGTTAAAAAATGCCAACCATCACCAGAGCCTTCAGTGAGTTGGAATCTTTTTGTTGGCTGGAGGTCTTGCCTCAGGTTGTTTTTTTTTTGTCTTTTTGCCTTATCTAGGGCCACACCTGCAGCAGGTGGAGATTCCCAGGCTAGGGGTCTAACAGGAGCTGTAGCCGCCGGCCTTCGCCACAGCCACAGCAACGCGGGATCTGAGCTGCGTCTACAACCGACACCACAGCTCACGGCAACGCCGGATCCTTAACCCACTGAGCAAGGCCAGGGATCGAACCCGCAACCTCATGGTTCCTAGTAGGATTCTTTAACCACTGAGTCACAACAGGAACTCCTTGCCTCGGTGTTGATGGCTGCTGACTGATCAGGGAGGTGGTTGCTGAAGGCTGACTCACTGAGTCAATTTCTTAGACTAAAACAGCAGGGAAGTTTGCCGCATTGATTGACTCTTCCTTTCACGAATAATTTCTCTGTAGTGTGCATTGCTGCTTTGATATATACTGTTTTACCCGCAGTTGAACTTCTCTCAAAATTGGAGTCAGGAGTTCCCGTAATGACGCAGTGGAAATAAATCCGACTAGGAACTATGAGGTTGTGGGTTCGATCCCTGGCCTTGCTCAGTGGGTTAAGGATCCGGCGTAGCCATGAGCTGTGGTGTAGGTTGCAGATGCAGCTCGGATCTGGCGTCACTGTGGCGTAGGCCGGCAGCTGTAGCTCTGATTAGACCCCTATCCTGGGAACCTCCATATGCCGTGGGGCAGAACTAAAAAAAAAAAAAGCAAAATTGGAGTCACTCCTCTCAAATCCTGACACTGCTTTGTCAACTAAGTTTATGTCATATTCTAAATCCTTTGTTGTCATTTCAACAGTCTTCACAGTATCTTCACCAGGAGTAGCTTCCATCTCAAGAAACAGCTTTCTTGACTCATCCATAAGAAGCAACTTCTCATCCATTAAAACTTTATCGTTGTAGGCTGCAGCAATTCAGTCACATCTGCAGACTCCATTTCTAATTCTTGTTCTCTTGCTATTTCCACCACGTCCGCTGTTACTTCATCCACTGAAGCCTTGAACCCTTTCAAGTCAACCATCAGGGTTGGAATTAATTTCTTCCAAACTCCTGTTAATGTTGATATTCTGACCTCTTCCCGTGAATCCTAAATGTCCTCAATGGCCTCTAGAATAGTGAATTCTTTCCAGAAGATTTTCCGTTTACTTTGCCCAGATCCACCGGAGGAATCACTATCCATGGCCATAGAGATAAAGCTATAGCCTCACAAAATGTACCTCAAATAATAAGACTTGATCCACGGGGTGCAGAATAATACTCTGTTAGGAGACATGAAAACAACACTAGCCTCGTTGCATATCCTTATCAGAGCTCTTGGGTGACCAGGTGCCCTGTCAATGAGCAGTAATATTTTGAAAGAATCATTTTTCCCCCCTGAAAATCTCAACAATGGGCTTAAAATATTCAGTATTGCAGACAGATGTACTATCATCCAAGGTTTGTTGTTCCAGGATAGATTTAGCATAATTTTTTTATCTTTTTTTCTTTTTTGGAGCAACACCCATGGCATTTGGAAGTTCCCAGGCTAGGGGTCAAATTGGAGCTACAGCTGCCGGCCTACGGCACAGCCACAGCGACGTGGGACCTGAGCCACCTCTTCGACCTACACCACAGCTCATAGCAATGCCGGATCCCTGACCCACTGAGGGAGGCCAGGGATCAAATCCACATCCTCACGGATACTAGTTGGATTCATTTCCACTGCACCACTACGGGAACTCCCATTTAGCATGATTTTTAAGGACCCTAGGTTTTTCAGGATGTTAATGAAACATTGGTTTGAACTGAAATTCGCCAGCTTGCCTTAGCCCCTATCAAGAATCAGCCTGTTCTTTGAAGATTTGAAGCCAGGCATTGACTTCTCCTCTCCAGCTAGGAAAGTTCTGGGTGGCATCTTCTTCCAATAGAAGATGTTCCATTTACACGGAAGATCCATTATTTAGGGTAACCATCTTCGTGAATGATCTTAGCTACAGCTTCTGAATAACTTGCTGCAGCTTCTCTATCAGCGCTGCCGCTTCATTTTGTACTTTTATGTTATGAAAATGGCTTCTTTGCTTAAGTCTCATGAAACAACCTCTGCTAGCTTCAGATTTTTTTCTGCAGCTTCCTCACCTCCCTCAGCCTTCATAGAATTGAAGAGGGTTAGGCCCTTGCTCTGGATTAGGCTTTAGTTTAAGGGAACGTTGTGGCTGGTTTGATCTCTCCCGACCACTAAAAGGGTCTCTGCATCAGCAACACAGCTCTTTTGCTTTCTTACCATTTGGGTGTTCACTGGAATAGCACTTTAGATTTTCTTCAAGATATTTTCCTTTGTATTCACAACTTGTCTCACTATTTGGTGCCAGAGGCCTAGCTTTGGGCCTCTCTTGGCTTTTGATGTGACTTCCTCCCTAAACGGAATCCTTTCTAGCTTTTGATTTATTTTTTTATTTTATTTTATTTTTTTTTTGCCTTTTATCATTTTAGGGCTGCACCTGCGGCATGTGGAGGCTCCCAGGCTAGGGGTCTAACAGGAGCTGTAGCTGCCGCCTTCACCACAGCCACAGCAACGTGGGATCCGAGCCGCGTCTGCGACCTACACCACAGTTCACGGCAACGCCGGATCCTTAACCCACTGAGCAAGACCAGGGATCGAACCTGCAACCTCATGGTTCCTAGTCGGATTCGTTAACTGCTGCGCCACGACGGGAACTCCTTTCTATCTTTTGATTTAAAGGAAGAGACATGTGACTCTTCCTTTTACTTGAACACTTAGAGGTAATTGTGAGGTTAATTGGCCTAATTCAATATTGTTGTGTCGCAGGGCATAGGGACATCTAAGGAGAGGGAGAGACTTGTGGGAACAGCCTTTCAGTGGAATAGTCAGAACACAAATAACATTCCCTTTTTTTTTTTTTTTTTTGTCTTTTTAGGGTCACACCAGCAGCATATAGAGGTTCCCAGGCCAGGGGTTGAATTAGAGCTGTGGCTGCTGGCCTTCGCCACAGCCATAGCAACGCCAGATCTGAGCTGCGTCTGTGACCTATGCCACAGCTTGCAGCAATGCCAGATCCTTAACCCACTGAGCAAGGCCAGGGAATCAAAGCTGCGTCCTCATGCATGCTAGTCAGATTCGTTTCTGCTGAGCCACCATGGGAACTCCTATTTATTTTAATTTTAATTTTATATTGCAGTCTGGTTGATTTACAATGTTGTGTTAGTTTCAGATATACAGTCAACTGACTCAGTTATATACGTATAATATGTATTTATTATATTATAAACATATTCTATATATATATATATATATATATATATATATATATCATTCTTTTTACCCTTTTTTGGGTATAGTTACACAGTCTTTTTGGAGTCCTCTCCCATATAAGTTATTACAGAATACTGAGTAGAGTTCCCTGTGCTAAAGCAGGTCTTTGTTGATTATCTATTTTAAATATAGTAGTTTGAATATGTTAATCCCAAAGTCCTAATTTATCCCTCCCCCAAGTCTTTCCCTTTTGTTAACCATATGTTTGTTTTCTATGTCTGTGAGTCTATTTCCATTTTGTAAATAAGTTCATTTGTATCATTTTTTTAGATTCCACATACAAACGGTATAATGAGACATTTGTCTGTATGACTTCGCTTAGTATAATAATTTCTAGGCCGATACATGTTGCTGCAAATGTATTATTTTATTCTTTTTAGAGCTGAGTAATATTCCATTGCATACATACACTACATCTTCTTTATCCATTCCTCCGTCGATGCACATTTAGGTGGCTTCCACGTCTTGGCTATTGTAAATAGTGGGCAGCGCCGTTTAGAGTCTGAAGCAACATGATAAAAAAGCGTATCTGCAGAGTTTGCTATTGACAGATTTCATGTTCTTAGGCAAGACTCTGCCTCTTCTGGCTTTGTTTTCCTCTGTGAAATGGGCGTGAAGTGATAATGATTCCTGCAATCATTAAAGGGGAGATAATATGTGGAGAGGCCTCATGACTGAAATGTAGCACAAATGTTTTTTGATTGGTATCACTTGCAGCCACCACAACCACTACCATCATCATCTCCACCAACAGCATCACCACCATAGAGCATTACCACCA
>PVHT020001179.1:3269810-3301021 GCA_004024745.2 Catagonus wagneri
CCATCCCCATCACCACCGCCATCACCACCCTCATAGCATCACCACCACCACCATCAACACCACCAACAGCATCACCGCCACCACCGCCATCATCACCACCACCAACAGCATCACCATCAACATTGCTTCCAAGAGAATGAGGCCACCAGGAAAGGAGCATAATACCAGACCCAGGGTAGAGTACAGCCCACAAGAATTTCTACTTTCAGCTCTTCCCAAACCCTGTGGCTGACTTATAAGTGACTTACCCTCTGCCAGCTGCCAACAGTGCTTTTGTCTACTTTGAGGGGGTGGGGTGGGTGGGTCTCCTGAGAAAAATATGCCTTCCACCTAGTACTTTTCAATCAATACAGCGTTTATACATACTTTTGGATTAGAATAAGACAGCAAACTTTTTTTTTTTTGTTTTCAAAAAAGCATTTCTGTTGCATCAGACCACCAAAGCATTTCCCCTCTCTTTTTTTGGCCACCAAATATTTTTATGATTTTCCACATAAACAGCTAGGGAAAATGCTAGCAGCCACTCAGGCGGCAGTGGCAGGCACACTATGTCTCCCATGAGAGTAAGGGATTTAAAAAAAAAAAGCAAAAACCAAGACCGATGCCTAGGGGTGGGGGTGGCGAGGGAGTGGAAATTCGTCTAAGATACAAGGATTTCTATGAATTCTTCTTGGGAATTCCGGGATAATAAACTCAAATTCACCCTGCGGCTTCAGGCCCTGAGTGCTCACTTTGGAAAGACTCAAACATTTGCAGATGGAATTAGGCATCGGTGAGGTTAGGTGGTGGGTGGGGAGCTGCTGGACCCATCTGAGGTCCAGCCCCCCCCCTCCCCTGAAGAAGCAAGACTCTCCATAGAGCTGGGGACCTGCCTCCTAAGGGATTCTGTGTGGAAATGGCCAAGAGCTCGTGGTAACTATTGATTATTTGGTCTCCCTTTTTTTCCTTTCTTATTCCATCCCTGGCCAAGTTTTCCCAGAGACATAGCGGGGCCTCTCGTAGCCGGCCAGCTGCTCTGTGCTGAGAGATTTAAAATCCTGCAATTGATTCTGACTGTGTCCAGAACAATAGGCGTCTGAATCTGATTTATTAATCTTCTGGGGAGTGAGGGAGGCGGGCTTCGTGTCCGGGCTGTTTACTGCAGTGACAATGGGCAGGGTTTGGACTTGCATTTGAGCTGGGTTTACTATGGGTAGAGGCCTGGGCGCGGAAGAGGGGGACAGAGGACACGCCTCATCTGAGTGTGGACCCGCCACCTAGACTGAGGGGAGATGTGCTGAAGGAGCAGTAGGGGGGGGGGTTGATTTAGGGTAGATCCCCAACATGTGCGGCTGCAAGGGACATCACGGAGGTGGCAGGCGTAGTGCCTGGTGGACCGTTATCTCTGAAAGACTCAGGCCAGATAGGCAGGGCCGATGCCGTCTTTCCCAAAAGCAGGAAGGGTCACTAGCAAAGACCTTTGAAGAGGCCAGTGGGCTCTTGAAAGTTCAGGGCAGGAAGGTCCGGCCTCACCATCACGCTGGGAACCAGATTGAGTGATCTGATGCTTGGCGGGCCTGTGGCCACAAAGCCAAACGTGTCCCATGACGAAGTGGAGGCTCCTTTAGTGTTTAGAGGTTCACAAAACAGAAGACAAAGAGAAGAGTTCCCGTTGTGGCTCAGTGGTTAATGAATCCGACTAGGAACCATGAGGTTGCGGATTCGATCCCTGGCCTTGCTCAGTGGGTTAAGAATCCGGCGTTGCCGTGAGCTGTGGTGTAGGTCGCAGACGCGGCTCGGATCCCGCGTTGCTGTGGCTGTGGCGAAGGCCGGCGGCTACAGCTCCTGTTAGACCCCTAGCCTGGGAACCTCCATATGCCACGGGTGCGGCCCTAGATAAGGCAAAAAAAAAAAAAAAAAAAACAAAAGAAGAAGAAGACAAAGAGAAACCAAGGCATTCAGAGACTGGCTCTTGAATCAGATTACTAATCAGATCCTAACTCTTCCTGCTACCTGTCAGCTGCAAAACGTGGGACAAGTCACTTAATCCCTCCCAGTCTCTGTTTCTCAGTCTCCGAAATGGGCATAGTCAAGGAACCTATGCTGGGAGGCTGCTAGCCTCGTAGATGCAGTAATGTCTGCAAAGTTCCTCGTAGAAAATAAGAGCTGAATAATATTTGCCTTCATCCTTGGCACCCTCAGCATCCTCTTCATTTTCTTTCCTTTTTTTTGTCTTTTTGCCTTTATCTAGAGCCGCACCCGCGGCATGTGGAGGTTCCCAGGCTAGGGGTCTAACAGGAGCTGTAGCCGCCAGCCTTCGCCACAGCCACAGCAAAGCGGGATCCAAGCCGCGTCTGCAACCTACACCACAGCTCACGGCAATGCCGGATCCTTAACCCGCTGAGAGAGGCCAGGGATCGAACCCGCAACCTCAGCGTTCTTAGTCGGATTCGTTGACCACTGAGCCACGAAGGGAACTCCTCCTCTTCATTTTCTTATCGATGTATATTCCGTGGGGCCCCAGAGGCAGAAGCAGAAGCAAGTGTGTGGAAAAGACAGAGAAGCCAATGGTGCTTCACCTCAAGAAAGAACGGTGTGTTAAGAGTTGTAGCGAACGGAAAGAGGGAGGGGGAAGGGAGCGAAGAGACGGGGAGGGAAGGAGGATGGGGGGAGGAGGGGCTTCCACGCACCCCCTTGGGTGGGCCAGTCTGCAGAGCACAGGGATGTGCCTGGTGAAGGGGGGAGCTGGGCAGGGCCCCAGATCGGGGCTAACCCCAGCCTGTGTGACGGTCTCAGAAAAGACAGAGACGAGGGAAGCTTCCGAAGGCCACTGAGAACAGCAGAAATCTTATTGTCTCCTTCCCTTGCCCCTCTCCCCATGGTGGCTGGACCCCAGCCCAGGGCTGGCCTGAAAATTCAGTGAAGAAATGACGGCTTGGGAGTTCCCGTCGTGGCTCAGTGGTTAACAAATCCGACTAGGAACCATGAGGTTGCGGGTTCAATCCCTGGCCTCGCTCAGTGGGTTAAGAATCCGGCATTGCCGTGAGCTGGGGTGTAGGTCGCCGACACGGCTCGGATCTGGTCTTGCTGTGGTTGTGGCGTAGGCTGGCGGCTACAGATCCGATTCGAAACATCATAGGCTGCGGGTGCGGCCCTAAACAGACCAAAGAAAAAAAAATGAAAAAAGAAAAAAGAAATGACAGCTTGGCATTCTTGAAGGATGGTCTCAGGATGGCCCTATTTGTCTTCAAGGAAGGCTTCAGTCCCGGGCTTAGGAAACCAAGCCTGGCACATGTGTGCCCGACGAAGGCAGGGGATGTCTTTCTTCTCCTGAATGGCTTTTGCTTGGAAAAGGACTAACTGACCTCATTATCACTCGTCCTTCCTCTGTCTGCCTCTAGTTCAGAGGCCCCCTTCTCTTTCCAATGCTCTGCCCTCACCTCTTCAATGCCACCCGTAGGTTCCCATTCTCTGTCAGCCACTCCCTCCCCTCACTCGTGCTGTCATTGCCCCCCCAGCCTGGCCTTATGGGTGGGCCACCCCCACTCCGTGCACAGCGGCCCTTCCAGCCTGATGTGCACGGGGCCCTGGGGGCACAGAGCCCCAGACACCGGCGCCAACCTTGACCTCTTCAGCCTCCATCTCTCCACTGCTTCCTTGGAGAGTCCATTAATGGGAATGAAGCGCCTAGTCCAGGAAGCAGAGCAAAGCGAGTGTAAGTCACGATCTGGGAGGAGGGACCTGGGGGGGGGGCGCGGAGGACGGCTGATGCTAATGAAGTTCAGGCTAAAGATACTTGGCGGCAGCGGCAGCGAGGCCGGGCGCCAGGCCCAACCACGAGCCTCATTTCCATATGCGGGTCAGCCTGTGGCATGTTTACAGCTCGGGCCTCTCCGCAGAGCTTTACCAGGAAGGGCCGGCCCCCCAGGTCCCGGGGAGGGAGGCAGGCGCTGGCTGTGGGAGGTGGGCTGCGTGCCTTTGGCTGGGAGAGCGCGGTTCCCATCAGAGTCAATTACCGGCGGCTGGCCCCTGACGTGAGGTCAGGAAGCAGGCCCCAGGCACCTCGGGGACGTGTGAAATGATGTAGGTGAGATCTATATGTGGGGCTGTCCACACATGGCCCTGTGGTTATAAATACACACGGGCCTGCTCGCGCTGTGGCCGCCCAAATAGACCTGCACGCAGCTATATATGAGATGTAAACACACAAGACCAGACACACACGGCCGAGGGGTGCTGGATGGGAGCTGGGGGCCGGGCCGAACTGTCTCAGGTGATCTTAGGCAAGTGCTTGCTTCCTTCCTCCCCGCTGCACGGGGGCTCACCCTGGAGTGGCTTTCCCAGGACTTCTGGGAGAGGCCCGCAGAGGAAGCGCCAAGGCTTGCGTTCCAAGCACTTTTTTTTGTCTTTTTGCCTTATCTAGAGCCGCACCCGCAGCATATGGAGGTTCCCAGGCTAGGGGTCTAACAGGAGCTGTAGCTGCCGGCCTCCACCACAGCCACAGCCACAGCCACGCGGGATCCGAGCCGCGTCTGCGACCTACACCCCAGCTCACGGCAGCGCCGGATCCTTAACCCACTGAGCAAGGCCAGGGATTGAACCCGCAACCTCATGGTTCCTAGTTGGATTCGTTAACCACTGAGCCACGACGGGAACTTCCCAAGCACTTCTTTACAATTAGATCATCCTCTGGTTTGGAGGCATCGCTCCATTGTCCCTCTCCCTCATCTCTTCAAAGCTACCTGGTTGAGGTGATCTTATCCCAGCCATCCCCCCCAGACCTCCCCACCCCACCCCTTTCCTCCTTCCGCAGTCACCGCCTTATACCTGGCCCACCTTGCTTCTCCCGCACTCAGTGGGGTGCTGGTAAGTGTTTAACAGCTGATTCTCTTCGGGCGGAAAAAGGTCCTGCTCTGCAGCGTTTGTCCACTTCTGTGGTGTCAATATTCCCACCAAGGGCGACTTCCAAGCTACCAGCGTGAGGTCACTGAGTGCTGAGGTGGGCAGAGAATCACAGTAGTGTGTTGTTGTGTAGCCTCTCCACTGTGGGGATGAATGGGTGTAAGTAATCTCAAGAGTGAAGATACTAGTAAAAGGCCCTAGGGAGTTCCCTTCATGCCTCAGCAGTTAACGAACCTGACTAGGATCCATGAGGTTGCCATCTGATCCCTGGCCTCGCTCAGTGGGTTAACGATCCGGCGTTGCCGTGAGCTGTGGTGTAGGTTGCAGACGCAGCTCGGATCCCGCGTTGCTGTGGCTGTGGTGTAGGCTGGCAGCTGTAGCTCCGATTTGACCCCTAGCTGGGAGCTTCCACATGCTGCAGGTCAGGCCCTAAAAAATAAAAAAAAGGCAAAAGAAAAAAATAGTGAAAGGCCATAAAATAATGAGAAAGTGATGAGGTTTCGAGTGCTGACTACCTTTGCTTGAAATGT
Organism: Catagonus wagneri; assembly: GCA_004024745.2. NCBI lineage: Eukaryota > Metazoa > Chordata > Mammalia > Artiodactyla > Tayassuidae > Catagonus > Catagonus wagneri. Next base: position 3,275,222 of record PVHT020001179.1, read on the forward strand.
AATTTATTTCACCATAATGGTATTAATATCTAATTTAAAAATGACAAATGTGTTCAGCAGCTGCCTTGCAAACGTTCTTGAATATTTAATCATCAGCTTTCACAGGCTTTGAGTGGGATCCAGAACAGACCTGCCTGCACTCAAGCCTCTAACACTCACACCCTCCGTTTTGGGACGCAAATGCTATTAAATTGACTTGTGATGATTTTTGTACACCTATAACTGAAATAAAATTCATTAAGCAAAAATAAAATAAAATAAAATAAAACTTATTATACTGGGGGAAAAAAAAAGCCTCTATCACTCAGCCAGCCTGCGCGTCTCTCTTTGTTCTCGGGTTGTGTTCCTAACCCACAAACCTGAGCAGGTCTTGACACAATTCAAAGCTTATGTGAATTTTGTCCTTGGAAAGGCCCTTTCTCATCTGACCCCGCTGGTCTTCCACTTTCGATCCGGACCCCAGACCCCAGCCTCCACTCTGCCCGCAAACCTCTTTCTACTCACCAAATGGAGACCACCATATCCTTACGTGTTTTCAAGATTTTGCAAAGGCTGTTAACACTGCGGAGTCACTTTGACTCTCATTCCTGCATCTCTTCACCTGGTGCGTGTCAGTTCTTCCTTTAGGATGGGGGGTAGGCAGACTACATCCCACGGCCAGATCTGGCTTGCCGTAGCCCGTGAGACTTGCACAGTTTTCATATTTTATTTATTTATTTAATGAATGAATGAATGAATGAATTTATTTTTTGTCTTTTTAGGGCTGCGCCCATGGCATATGGAGGTTCCCAGGTTAGGGGTCCAACTGGAGCTGTAGCTGCTGGCCTACGCCACAGCCACAGCCATAGCAATGCCAGATCCTTAACCCACTGAACAAGGCCGGGGATCGAACCTGCGTCCTCATGGATCCTAGTCAGATTCGTTTCCACTGAACCACGATGGGAACTACAGTTTTCACATTTTCAAATAGTTGAAAGAAAGAAAGAAACACAAAAAAACAAATATCAGGACCTTGCAGAGATGTGGCTGGGCTCTTCCTGCAGAACCTTCCAGGCCACGGTGGGGACTTTGGACTTTATTCTGAGGGAGACTTTGAGCCAAAGAGGAGTATAACCTGAAGTATATTAAGATCATCCCTCCGTTAAAAAAAACAAAACAAAACAAAAAAACAGACCTCGTCAAGGGCGAAGGCCAAAATGGAAGCGGGAAAAACTGTTAGGAGATGTTTGCAAGAATCCTGGAAAGAGATGTGGTGGTTTTGGATGGCTGCGTTGGAGGCAGTGGGAAATGTCCAGATTCTGGAAACCTTTCGAAGGGAGAGCCAATTGGTTCTTCTGATAACGATCCCAACAAGATGAGGCAGGCTGGAATTAAAATATCGGTGGTGTGCGTAGTGGCGGCCAAGTGAAAAGGCAATGAAATCTGATCAGGGGATTAGGGAAGATTTCACAGAGGAGGTCCCTTCTGAGCAGAGTCCTGGAGGCTGAGGGAAACATCAAAGGACTGGGAAGTGGGTAGAGTATGTGGGACTGAGACGATAACGTGTGCGGAGTCGCGGCAGTAAAAATGCGCTAGGTGAACACAGGGAGCCCCTGCGGGTGAAGGTGGGGGGGCCGCGGGAGATGGGTCTGGGTGGTGGAGGACCTGGTGGGTGAAGCTGAAGCTAGTCGTTGCCTTTCCCCATAGGCCATAGGGGGCCACCCAAAATTTCCGGGAACGAATGTCTCTGATGACGGACTGGGAGGTTGGCCTGGAGGGTGGGGAGGCTGTGGACAAAGATCCACGTAGGAGGCCAATGTCACGGCCAGGTGCCAGAGGATGCAGGTGCAGACCAGGCAGTGGCTGTGTGGAGGAGAGGAGAAGGTGGAGTCTGGTGAATTTTCTAAAGCAGAATTTGTAGCTTGTGATTAGTTGTCTTAAAACTCGGGACTAGAGGTCACAGCGCAATGTCTTGAGTCCATGCGTTGCTGGGTAAGCGGTGACGCAGAGGAGGTCAGACAGGTTTCGGGGGAAGGTGTTGAGGCGTCTGGTTTAGGACATGCTGAGTGTAACCGCGTGGTGTGCAGAAACTTCTTAGGTGAATTAAAGGACGAATTAAGGTCAGCCTGACTTTCGGGGTGAAAGAGTGAAACATCCCACGGGGGCCATTCCTGGCGTGACGCAGTCTCTCTCTGACTTGGATTAAACTGGACAATTTATAGCAACAGCTGCCAGGATGCTCCTCTCTGCCCAGCCAGGCAGGTGCCGTGAAGAACTCAGAGGTTGGTGGGCGGAGGACATTTGTGTTTCTTGGTGACTTTAAAAAAAAATCAGCTTTCTCTCTCTCTCTCTCTCTCTCTCTCTCTCTCTCTCTCTCTCTCTCTCTTTTTTTTTTTTTGGCTTTTTAAGGCCGCACCCGCAGCATGTGGAGGTTCCCAGGCTAGGGGTCGAATCGGAGCTTCAGCTGCCGGCCCACACCACAGCCACAGCAACGCCAGATCCAAGCCACGTCTGTGACCTACACTACAACCTACGGCGACACCGGATCCTTAACCCACTGAGCGAGGCCAGGGATTGAACCCGCAACCTCATGGTTCCTAGTCGGATTCATTAGCCACTGAGCCACTGGGGGAACTCCCAAAAAATCAGCTTTTAATCACAGTGCAGGGGACTCGCATGAATGCGAAACGTGCAGTCTGAGAAATTTTCCCAAAGTGGTGATAACTTGGAACCAGCACAGAGACCGAGAATAGGACATTGCCAGCCCTAGAACCCAGCTCTTTGATGGAGCTGGTGGAGGCCACTTGAGTGACCTCCTCTCTTGTCCTGGCCGAGGGCCTGGGCCTTCTTTCCTTGGGGGGCGCAGGTCCTCTGCTAATCGTCTAGGTCTCAGCAAACCCGGCCTGGGGCAAAGCACAAACTCCTGTCCCAGGGATCTGGGTGGGGTCAGCCCTCATGAATGGGAGTGGGCACCGTCCCCCGCACCGCGCCCACCCTCCTCTGTGCCCTCCTCTCCCACGACTCTTGGAGCCTGGGCTTGCAGGCTGCCCATGGGAACCCTCCTCTTCTTAGGGTCAGGGACTCTGGCCTCAGCCATGGAGCTAAGTGCCAATTCATTGAGTGGCCTGTGGATGTTAGGCCAGGTCTTGCTTGAGAAGGATAAATCATAGTCCTGAAAAGGTTATTATTTATTTATTTATTTATTTATTTATTTATTATGTCTCTCTCTCTCTCTCTCTCTCTCTTTTTTTTGTCTTTTCTAGGGCTGTATCCGCGGCATATGGTGGTTGCCAGGCTAGGCGTCTAATTGGAGCTGTAGCCGCCGGCCTTCGCCACAGCCACAGCAACGCGAGATCCGAGCTGCATCTGTGACCTACACCACAGCTCACGGCAACGCCGGATCCTTAACCCCACTGAGCGAGGCCAGGTATCGAACCTGCAACCTCATGGTTTCTAGTCGGATTCGTTAACCACTGAACCACAACGGGAACTCCCATCTATTTTTTTTTTTTAAGGGCCACACTCGCAGCATATGGAATTCCAGGCCAGGGGTTGAACTGGAGCTGCAGCTGTCAGCCTACGCCACGGCCACAGCAATTCCGGATCTGAGCTGCATCTGTGACCTACACCACAGCTCATGGCAATGCTGGATCCTTAACCCACTGAGTGAGGCCAGGGATCAATTCCACCTCCTCACGGATACTAGTCCATGGATACTAAGTCGCGTTCATTAATGCTGAGCCACAGAGGGTACTCCCAAGGTTTCTTTTAATCTCTATGATGTTTGAAGTCCATAACTATACACTTCATTTTGATACAAATAATAGTAATTTTATTGAGTGTTCACTCCAAATCAGAAGTGCTGGGCATCCATCGTTGCCTTTAACAGCATTGCTGAGGTTGCTGCTTGAGGTTTTCCTCTAATCACATGTGCAGGGAAATTAGAGTTCAAAGGCAATGCTCTGCAATGGATTTTGTTTTCCTTCTGAGATTTCTCTTCCTCCAGAAAGTAGAAAGAAAAATACCTCTTTTTTTTTTTTGTCTTTTTAGGGCCGCACCCGTGGCATATGGAGGTTCCCAGGCTAGGGGTCTAACAGGAGCTGTAGCCACCGGCCTTCGCCACAGCCACAGTAACGCGGGATCCAAGCCACGTCTGCGACCTACACCACAGCTCACGGCAATGCCGGATCCTTAACCCACTGAGCACGGCCAGGGATCGAACCCGCAACTTCATGGTTCCTAGTCGGATTCGTTTCCGCTGCGCCACCACGGGAACTCCGAAAAATACCTCTTAAATGTTGATGCAATGAGCCAGGTGACTTTAGTAGCTAACAGTTCAGCCTTTAGCTTGGATCGTTCAGGTGCCTGATGCATCTTTCAGGATGACTGCCCCCCAGGCCCCTGCCTTGTTCCCCTCTCAGGCGGTGCTAGGTGAAGACCCCCACGAGGCAAGGGGAGGATGTGGTCTTGATGTTCTTTATAGGAGTTTTCGGGGTCGGGCGCATTGGGGAGGGTTGTGATTATCACAGAGATAGTCTCCGGGCCAGACTTGATGGAGTGGTTCCAGAACAGGGCCTCCAACTCTGTGCTTGCTCCATAAGATGCGTATTTTTTTTTTTGGAACCAGCAGCCAGAGGTGGTACCCAGAAGAGGGCAAGACTGAGAGGGGGCATGGATTCTCTGGGCAAAGTGCTCTGGGCAAGAGAGGCCAGTGCTGAAGTGTAACGTGAGCTGCAAGGTGACAGCCCACATTGGCCTCTGGACCTGCTTCCCACATACTATGGGGAGAATGGACCCGCACAGGCTGCCCTCCCCCCAACCCTCCCACCCCCAGCTGTGCCTGTGCTTAGGGTCAGCCTGTACCACCTGACCTCCAGGCAGGTGGATTTCTGGTCCCCTGTAATCGTTAATTAGCATCCTACCACCGGGAACCCTGCTGAAACACGGGCCACTCCTTCCTGAAATTAAGGTTTTGTTTTTTGTTTTTTAAATCTTTTTGCCGTTTCTAGGGCCACACCCGCGGCATATGGAGGTTCCCAGGCTAGGGGTCTAACAGGAGCTGTAGCCGCCGGCCAACACCACAGCCACGGCAACGCGGGATCCGAGTTGCGTCTGTGACCTACACCGCAGCTCACGGCAACGCTGGATCCTTAACCCACTGAGCAAGGCCAGGGATCGAACCTGCAACCTCATGGTTCCCAGTCGGATTTGTTAAGTGCTGAGCCACGACGGGAACTCCAAGGCTTTTGGATGTTAAAAAAAAAAAGAGACATGGGCCCATTGGTGCCCATTCTCCCCAGGCTTGGGAGAGGAGTCATATCACCCTTTCTAACTTCCCCACCAGGTATGAACCTAGGAAGATGACATGCACTGTCCCTGGAGGATCTGGACCTGAGGTTTTCTAGGTACCACAGCATCAATGAGGGGGAAAGATCAGATTCTCCAAGATATTGGGTAATTTTTTCTGGGACTGAGAATGGTGAGGGCAGGAGCTGTGAGGATGCTGGTGGTGCCTGAATGTGCTGGGCTGGCAACCCCTGACCTTGGGGAAGCCAGTTGCACCTGGATTGGTTATGGCTGGAGGGCTACTCTGGGCCCCCAGGAAGCTGGAGCGGGCTGTGGCCTCCATGCCCTGCTGGAGGCTGGGCTCTCTCTTCACCACCAAGTGAGGGCGACAGAGCCCCAGGCTGGGCTTGCTCCTGGCCCCTGAGTAGGCAGAGCCCAGAGCACTTAAGGCTGTGCATGAAACAACCTCAGTGCATGGCTGGAGTCGGGCCATGGAATGCCAAGATACACAGGAATCACTGTTCCAGCCCAGGTCTCCAGGGACCGGGGCTCCAGGGAATGAATGCCTGCATATTACCTCCTCCCCAACAACCTGAAAGCCCCGTGCACAGACCGAGGTTGTGGAGGGGATAGCTGAGAACGGGGATGGAGTTGGTCCATGGGCTGTGGAGTGGGGCTCCAAAAGACACTGCTCTGAGGCAAAGTCAGAGTCGAGAAGGACCAGAGAGAGCAATGCGTTATTGTGGAGGCGCCGAACAGAGAGGCCACCAGGGGCTATCTGGCAAGATGAACCACAGGTTTTGGAAGCACAGGGAGGAGTCAAAGCTGGAATGTTCCCTGAGGTGTTGAAAGGAGACACGTACTGGGGTGTGGTCGAGCTTTTTATAGACAACTGACCATTCTGGACCATCCATCCATCCATATATCCTTCCATCCACTCACCCACCCATCGATCCATCCATCAACCACTAAATCGTTCGTTCAGCCAGCGGCACTTACAATGTGCTGAGAAGCAGTGGGGAATGTAAAAGTTAAACCAAGGTCGACCCCTCTGATGCTCTCCATCCCCAAAATCTAGACAGTCTGGGACTCAGCAAAGAGCCCACCATGGCACCGCATCTTGCCAAACAGCATGCTGCTTCTCACACTCCTCTGGATAAGAACAACAGTTTCTGTACTTTTGAGAAGCTACAACTGATTCTGCACTGGGTGCTTTGAATCCGTTTTCTCATTTAGTGGTCATGACTATGAAGGAAGCAAGGTCTGGCAAGGTTAAGGTATTAGTAACTTGCCATGTCGGTGAGTGAGGGGGTGGGGACGTGAACTGAGATCCGACTCTGAAAGGCAGGCTTACCCTGCCCTGCCCCAATGCCTCTCCACGCATAGGACTTGGCTGGTGGCTTTTAAGCTCCTAGAGGGCATAGATCAGTGTCTGCAAGGGAGAGTCTTTTTATTTCCAACTCTGAGACTCTGCAGTCTTTAGGGACCAAACAAACCTACCCTCCCATCAACACAGGGCAATGTGCTTTTATCTGGTGCACATATTGGATTTTCAAGCAAATGACTTTGTATTTCTTAAGTTTGCTTAGTCAGTATGCAACTTACAGGGTTACTATGAGGATTAAGTGAACTGATTCATGTAAAACACTTGGATTGGTGTTTGGTGTAGAGTAAGTGCTTGGTAAAGGTAAACCATTAGCACTGTTCACGATTTTGTTTCCACAGAATTTTCCATGGTGAACGTGTCTGCAGAACTGCTGGTGTATCCCCTTCTTCTTAGAGATGAGGAAGCCCATTGGAGAAGCAGACCCATCGAGGGTTGCTCGGTGAGTTTTGCAGCCTTGAACTTCATCAGCCTGCAGGGTGTCTCTGGGGAGGGAAGCCAGGTTTGCTGTGCTTCAACCCACGTGTGGGGTGGAGTTACCACCAGAGCCACCCACATCCTTCCAACTCTCCCTGGAGCGCACCGGGAACCACAGTCACTCCCCTTATCCAAGACAAGTGTCTCCACTTGGTGGCTTATCTGTGGTCCCCATTCCATTCCCTCCACCACTGGGTCCAGGCTGAGCTGCTGCAGGGCAAGGATGGTGTCTTGGCATCTGTGAATCCACGAGGCCGGGCCCCGAGTAGGTATCCAGTAAGTCCTTCTTCAGGGAATAGGAAGGGGCTGCTCTGGCACTAAAGGAGCAACCACGTGGCCTGTACACACGTGATGCCCAGGTAAGATCAAACCAACGGGGACGAAGTGGATGCATCTCATACTTGCGATTCTTCTTCAACAGAGTGACCAGCAAGAGTGAGTTGACAGAAAGAATCCACGTGCTCAATGCCTGCCTGAGGGCCAGGTGGGACGAGGGTGTGGAAAGTCCACAAGCACCCCAAGCCATTCCATCAAATTGTTTGTTTCTGTCGCTCTTTCTTTAGACTTCTGGGGTCAGTGGGTTTCTGAGATCATGGTGCATCATCTGTTGGTCTGTGTGTTCTAGCACCCTAGCACCAGTCCAGGCATAAGATAAGCCAGTCTGTGTCTACACTCTGGAAAACGGCCTTTGTGAGCCTGCAGGCCCCAAGCCAGGGGGGACCCCCTTGCTCTCCCAGTGCCCTTGCCTCTGATCCCGCCAGACAGACCTCTTTTTTCTAAACCCATCGCTGGCCACTTCACTATCTTTCATGTCCCCTCCCCCTCCTCTCCCACTGCCCCCCCCCATCCCTCCAACCCCAAATAGAAGCACAGGAGTCAAGACTCTGAAGAGACTGGCCTGCCCAGATTTGATCAAGACACAAGTGAGAGGCAATGATTTGTGAAGAAATCCTGGTCTCGTCTAATGGAATTTTCCCAAAATAAATTCATGTAAACAACTTCCCACAAAGAGGCAGTCAGGGGAGCTGGGTGTGTAAACAGCGTGAACAGTCCTGAGTACTATGGGCTCCAGGGGTGCCGTGTCGTCTGGAGGGGGGCTGCGGGGAGACTCCCTTTAGCAAAACACCTTTGGCTCCAGTCCTTCTGACGTCATAATGTCAGCCAATTCATTAACCTTAAAAAAAAAAAAGAGATCCTTATTTTACTATCATCTCCAAAACATAGCAACGCCGCTTTGTAGCTGAAAAGACCGCAGAAGGATTTTGTTGAAATTTCTCATCCCATCTGAAAACCCATCAAACTGGGAGATCGTCTTTCAGCCTAGAGAAGGGGGGGGCGGGCAGGCATGGCTGGGTGGAGGGACTGGAGGTTGGGTGGCTGCAGGAAAAATCCCTGGGGACAGAGAAAACGATGTTTCTTTGGTGCTCAGGGACGGACGTGAATAAACTCATACAGTTCCTAGAATTAAGGTGAAAATCTGCTCTCCTGAAGGCACTTAGAAAGACACTGAATTCTTGTGGCCTGGGCGTCTCTGGCCACGTCCAAAGGGAGGGCCACTGCGAGCCGGGCTGTGTGCACGGCCGCACAGACCAAGCTTCCGGAGGAAGTGTGTGCAGGCAGTCTGTGCGGGGCACACCTTTTCCCCAGACCTTTTTTTTTTCCCAACCGAGTCTGACTTTCTCAAGGCTGAGCTGTTTTCGGGATCTGGGCTTGATGACTTTCCCTCCAATTACCAGGGCCTGGAGAGAGAAGACCTGGGTTCAAGTTCAGGCTGGGCCGCAGTTAGGTTGCCAGGAGGGCTTTTAGCAAATCGCACAACTTCTCTGAGCCTCAGTGTTCTCGTCGGTGCAGTGGGACCCTGGATTATAACCCTCCCAGCCCTGGGTACTTCAGAGAGCGGTCAAGTTCAAGTCAGGAACTTGGCTGCGAAGGTGAAGGGTTTTATTTATTATGATAGATTTGCTTCTGGTTTTTGCTGAAGATCTGTCTTGGTTCAGCTGGATTTTGCTGAGAACCTGACTGTCTTTGCAAAAGTCAGAGCCAGAGGGAAACAGGGAGAGCTGAGAGGACGGTACCTGGAGGTGTAGGGAGAGGAGCCAAGAGGCCACGGAGAGGTGGGAATGGGAGGCCACCAGCTGGGCTTTGGAGGGCCTCAAGACTACTTTCTGCCACCCTCTTTTTTTTTCTTTTTGCCTGATCTAGGGCCGCACCTGCAGCATATGGAGGTTCCCAGGCTAGGGGTCTAACAGGAGCTGTAGCCGCCGGCCTTCGCCACAGCCACAGCAACGCAGGATCCGAGCCGCGTCTGCGACCTACACCACAGCTCACGGCATCGCCGGATCCTTAACCCACTGAGCAAGGCCAGGGATCGAACCCGCAACCTCACAGTTCCTAGTCGGATTCGTTAACCACTGAGCCACGACGAGAACTCCCAACCTCTTCTTTTACCCAAGCCAGACGTCTGCTGGTAACCACGATGAAGATGATGACAGTGGCTGACGGGCTCTGGGTCTTAAATTTCACCCCCTGGAAAAAGGTTGTGCCTCCAGTCTTTGCTTTGTGACTCTGCAGTGCCCTTCCATTGTGGGCGAGAGCTCCTGTCTCACCCCACAGATGCTGGCTTGGCCATGGGACTTGCAATACCAAAGAAGTGTTCAGAGGTTTTCAGTAAGCTTGTGTAATTTGGTCTCTTGGGCTTGTTAGATCTGCCATCTTATGAAACATGGCCTCGTACCTGCTGGTCTAAGAAAATGTGTGGACACGTGGACAGGCCTTCACATAGCCCTGGGCCTGGAGCCAGGCATAGCTGAGCTACAGCCTGGCACAAACTGCCCCAGCCAAGTCATAGACCATAGAGGGACAGAAACAAACGCATTGAGTTTGGGGAGATTTGTTACGCGGCATTGTCACAGTCTGATACATTGATGTGGGTGATGAGGATAATGCATGCTCTGTGGCCCCCTGAGACCTACAGAGTGAGGACATGCTTCTGCTATCCATGAAGTTCCGTTAATCTAGTCCTGGGCCAAGTGGAGATGGCCTGTGAGAACTTAACAGTGACACATTTCCCTTTTCAAAGCATGAGCTCCCTACACATGAAGAGCTCAGATGCCTCGGATGACTTAAGGAGAAAAGAGGATACTGTACAGTTTAATGAGGAAGGGCTTGCCCTTCGTAGTCAGATTTGAATTCTGACTGTCGCATTCAAGCTTTGTGATCTAGGACAATTTATTGAAACTCTCGGAGCTGTAGGGATCTCATCTTTGAAATGAAGATAACATTTTTTGTCAGAGGGACATGAAATAGGGTAATAACATTTTGAGCACTGTCTGCCACCTGGTAAAGACTCAATAAATACACTAATTGTTATTTTTTTTCTTTTGTCTTTTTAGGGCCGCACCCGCGTCATATGGAGGTTCCCAGGCTGGAGGTCTAACAGGAGCTGTAGCCACTGGCCTTCGCCACAGCCACAGCAACGCGGGATCCGAGCCGCGTCTGCGACCTACACCACAGCTCACAGCAACACCAGATCCTTAACCCACTGAGCAAGGCCAGGGATCAAACTCACATCCTCATGGATACTAGTCATGCTCGTTAACCACTGAGCCACGAGGGGAACTCTGAAATGCACTAAATTTTGTTAGATGTTATTCTGGAGGGGATTGTTCGCATAGAGCATTGTCTCCATTAGAGGCCAAACCATGGAGGAGGTAAGTGGCTGTGCAGAGCCTTCTCCGAGGAGCCGGTCATCTTGTCCCTACATGGGGACAACAGGAGAGCCTGGGCTCCCGGCAGGCTTGGCGTAGCTCTGTCACCTGGGTGCCACTCTTCAGTGTTCTTGAGTTATGTCCCTTTATCAGAAGCCTCCCTCTCACATGTCATCTGGTGCACAGTGACCCTGTTTGCCATGGATGAGCCACTAGGAAGTAGGACTCCTGTGGCTCGGAGGAGGGAACGAGGGCCAGGGACAGAGAAGGGCCAGTTCCTCAGAATTAGGACCAGTGTGTTGGGGACCCAGAGAGTTGAGGTTCTGGATCTTGGCCATGGAGGGGACACACCTCTTTCCCTGGGGCTGCCAGAAAGGCACGGCCTTTGTGCTCTAAAGCTCCCTGAGTCAGATGCTCAAGGCTCCGCCCCGTCCCCATCAACTTTGGCTGAAGCTGACGATGATCACGACAGCAGCGATGAGTTGCACTTTGGGGCCGTGGGCTGTTCTTTGGGAAGTACATTGTTAGATGTTGGTTCCAGCCGTTCTGCAAGGGAGGCAGAACAGGATTTTCAGCCCCATTATTGGAGAAGCAACATGTAGAAATCTCAGCCCACAACCTTAGATGTGCAAAATTTAAATTTCTATTACAAGCTCCCATTGTGTTGGAGTTCCCATCGTGGCTCAGTGGTTAACGAATCCGACTAGGAACCATGAGGTTGCGGGTTCGATCCCTGGCCTCGCTCAGTGGGTTAAGGATCCGGCGTTGCCGTGAACTGTGGTGTAGGTCGCAGACGCGGCTCGGATCCCGCGTTGCTGTGGCTGTGGTGAAGGCCGGCGGCTACAGCTCCTGTTAGACCCCTAGCCTGGGAACCTCCATATGCTGTGGGTGCGGCCCAAATAAGGCAAAAAGACAAAAAAAAAAAAAAAAACCTAAAAGCAGGAACATTGGGAAAATGAGCTTGGAAGGTATTTCTGGGCCGGGCCTGGAAGGGTCACATGTCACTGCTGATCACATTCTGAGTGCTGGACTCAGTTACCTGGCTATGTTTAGCTGCAGAGACGTCTGGCAGATGGAGCCTACCTGTGTGCCCAGGACCAGGGGGAATGGGCTTGGTGAACTGTTTTAGCCTGTTTTGCCAAACCACTACTTCTTTATATGGGGGGGGGGATGCCCTTTTAATCAGTCTTGGATCAAGCAACCCACTTTTTATTTATCATATAATTGCTGGGTCCTGAGACACTCCCCCCGCCCCTGACTCAGGTCTATCTATTTCTTTGAAACTCAAAAGCTGTTTCTTTGTTTCTGAGGTAGCTTTCCTTCCCTGAAGAAATAGTTGCTGCAGAGTCTAATGGGGCATGGGACCTAGAAACAGGAATTACCAGCGGAAAACACGTCAATAAATATTTCACAGTCTTCCGGGGAGTGACTTGGTGACACGTGTTATGACTAGTAAGTGATGAAGCCGGGGCTCTACCCAGAGTTTAGAGTCTCATCCTCTTTGTTGGGGATCCCCAAACTGTGACATCCAGCAAGCCAAGAATCCAGAAGAACCCTAGTTCCTCCTTAAACTGGTGTGTGGTATCTGGACCAAAGACGTGAGGGCCAACTCAAGGATGTAATAAGGATGAAACGGGTGACCTCTAGGAACCAGGCGTGATCTCACTTTTCCTCCTTTTTCTTTCTTACCTGCCCTTCCACCCCAGCGTCACCTTAGCTCCAAGTTCTCCCTTCTAAGCAATCCCTTCTTTATCAACCCTACCTGCTCCCCAAGGCTCCATGCTCTGCAGCTACTTAAAGACTCAAATCAGCAAAGCTAGGTTGGGGATCAACTTATGTTTAAAAACCAACAATTCAACTGAACAGTCACAAGGCACTCCCTCTGTCGTGAAGAGTATTTTGTGAGCTTTTCAGGGTGAAGAGAACAGTCTTTGAGCTGGGCACATTAGAGCTTTTATTTATTTATTTATTTTTGGTCTTTTTGCCTTATCTAGGGCCACACCCGCGGCATGTGGAGGTTCCCAGGCTAGGGGTCTAACAGGAGCTGTAGCCGCCGGCCTTCGCCACAGCCACAGCAACGCGGGATCCGAGCCAGGTCTGCAACCTACACCACAGCTCACGGCAACGCCGGATCCTTAACCCACTGAGCGAGGCCAGGGATCGAACCCTCAACCTCATGGTTCCTAGTCGGATTCGTTAACCACTGAGCCATGATGGGAACTCCCACTTTTGCCTTTTTAAAACATTAGTTTCTCCTGGTTTCCCTCCTTCCTCTTGGGCAGCTCCTTGTTGATCTCTTTGGCTAACTCCTGTTTCTATACTTGCCTTCTAAGTGCTGGGGTCCCTGGACCTGAGCCCTCCTTTCCTCTCCCTCTACGGTATCTCCCCAAGTGATTCATTCATTCTCATGGCCTGATATGACGACTCTATGTTCTCATTCCCAAATGTGTGGCTCCTAAATGTATATTTCTTTGGAATTCCAGATTTCCATTTGGAACCGCCTGTCTGACATCTCCAAAGAAGACCCTTTACCTTACTTGACATCTGTTCCTTTTCGGCCTTTTCCCATCTCCCCGCTCCCTCTCCCTCACCTCCCACGTCTGTTCTAACACCAAGTCCTGTTAATTTCATTTGTATCTCTGATACCTCTCCCCTGGCCCTAGCTTCTTTCCTGTGTGTGATCACCTCCTTTCCGGCATCCTCAGTTCTCCTTTTAAGGTTATCAGCAGAAGGATCTTTTGAAAATGTCAATTAAAAAAATGTCTGAACAGGAGTTTCCGTCGTGGCTCAGTGGTTAATGAATCCGACTAGGAACCATGAGGTTGTGCGTTCGATCCCTGGCCTCGTTCAGTGGGTTAAGGATCCGGCGTTGCCGTGAGCTGTGGTGTAGGTTGCAGACGCGGCTCGGATCCCCCGTGGCTGTGGCTGTGGCGAAGGCCGGTGGCTACAGCTCCTGTTAGACCCCTAGCCTGGGAACCTCCATATGACGCGGGTGCGGCCCTAGATAAGGCAAAAAAACCAAAAAAAAAAAAAAAGTGTGAACAATACACCTGTGCCCCGAACACTTCGATGGCTTCCCACGGACAGCGTAAAAGGCTTGGTTTCTCCAGGGGCCCATGGGGCCCAGCAGGCGGTGGCTCCTAGCTTGCTCTCCAGCCTCAGCTCAGGGCTTTCTCTCTTGCGCTCACGGCACTGCAGCCACCCCGGCCTCGTCTTCCAGTTCCTGAGGGCATGGCGTTCTTGGCCACCGCCGGGCCTTGGCTCGCTATTCTCAGCTCATCACCTCATTTCTAAACATCCTTTCAGTCTCGGCTGAAATGTCACCACCCCCGATCTAAATCCCATGCCTCCTCTTATTTCTTTTCTTCTCTCCATGCGTAGTATCCATTTTCTTCATAGCACTCATCACAGTGGGTGATTATATAATTATTTGTGTCCTTACTTAGTATTAACTGTTTGTCTCCCCAGCAGACTATAAACTCTGTGGGGGCAAGAACCAGATCTGTTTGGTTCGCAGCTGCAGCTCCAGCCCTGGCCCACAGCGGAAGCTCAGTAAATAGATATTACTGAATAACGGCTAGTAGTTACTGGGCTCTTGCTCTGTGTCAGGCCATCTTTTAAGCACTTTGCTGTAGGATTTTATTTAGTCCTCACCGCAGCCCTGTGACACAGGTCCTATTCTCCACTTCATCACTAAGGAAATAATGGGGGAGTTCCCGCTGTGGCTCAGTGGGTTAAGAGCCTGATGTAGTGTCTGTGAGGCTGCAGCTCCTATTTGACCCCAAGCCTGGGAACCTCCGTTTACTGCACATGCGGCACTTAAAGAAAAAAGAAAGAAGGAAGGAAGGAAGGAAGGAAGGAAGGAAGGAAAGAAAGAAAGAAAGAAAGAAAAAAGAGCACAGAGAGTTTAAGTAACTTATCCAAAGCCTCCCAGCTGGGAAATGGCAGAACTTCCATTCTCCTGGCCCCAAGCCCGTCATTGCCCAGCTCTGCCACCACTGAGGGGTGAAGGAACCCAGCAGGTACTCAGGAAATGGGGTTGCCTGAGTGGTAGGTTCCACTTCCTGCTCTTGGGACTGCAGAGGCGAACTTGGAACCCGAGGGCCCTCCCCGATCTGTCCCAAGGCAACCCTGCAGTCATTCCCGTCCAACCCTTTGCCAGTTCGTAGGTCAGAGGGATCCTGGAGCTCCAGGCAAGCTGGTGGTTGTGGGAGACGCCCAGGGCTCCAGGACCTCAGTGAAGGTGAGCCAGGCCACTGTTGGGAAGGTCGCCTTGGTGAGATTCCTCAGGGCCGTGAGAGTGAGCCAGGAGGGGGCTTGTCTGGGACGTTCTGGGTGGGGTGAGACGCGGCTCACCTACTGGGGAACCTCTGGAAAAGGGACCGGTGTGGAGGATAAGCAGAATTGAAAAATGGCATCACATGAGACACGAGACTTGCATTTCCGGAATCCCAAAGCAGGGGAAGCAGCTCAGAAGATGCAGTTGGTGGATGTGGGGAAGCCCAAGTTTTAAGCCTTTCTTTGTTTGGGCTGTTCCCTTGTGGACTCAAACCACACGGCACTTCCTCTCTGCATCCTTCGCTCCCTCAGTCCATCACAACCTCTTTGGGGCTGGGGTTGAGATTTACCCGTCTTTGGATCCCAAGGTCCTCACTGTGTGCTTGGCATTTAGTAGGTCACTGCTGAATCCATCCAACTCCTCCAGATTGCGATACTTTCTCCTCTGCATTACCTTTCTAAACAGAGCCTACCCCCCACAGTATTGCACAGAGGGATTTATTTTTCCGCCTCTCCAGTTAGAGTGCAAGCTCCTCGGGGGGCCAGGAGCCACATCGAAATCAACTTTGCATCTCCAGTGCTCAGTTAAATGAATGAACGAACGATTCAATGATCTTCCTTGGGTTTCCAAGACCCTCAGCTTCTGATGGGAGGCTTCCCAAGCAGGTCAGACTTTGGGGCAATGCCCCCTAGAGGCGGGGAGGAGAAAAAACAAGTGGAGAGTAGACCCTGACCCCAGGGGAGGGCCCTGGCTGGCTGCTTCTTCCTGGACATCTCCTTAGAACCCATGTTGCAGTTGTTCAAAGACTGGCTATAATTTTAGGGAATCAGACACAGGCAGTTGCTTCCAAAATACTAAAAATTGCCCTGAGTGTCCACTAGATGCCAGTCACTGGGCCTATATTTATTTCGTTTTTGATACCTACAGATGTCATCATTTTTATTACGCAGGTGAAGATGCAGAGGCTCAGAGAAGTGCCGTGTCTTGCCCATCTTGTTTCATCTTATACGGTGGATGGAAACCAATGTTTGCCTTTTTCTATGACCAATTTTTCTTCCATCAGGGAAGAATTACGAATCTCAAATACGTCCCCTTCCTGACAACAGGCCTCTTTCAACCCTCTCAGATATATCTCTCTTTGAAGAAAGTCTTCTTTTTTGTAACGTCAGCATGGATGGCTCTGATCAAGTTGAGAAAGTCCCCAGAGGCCAGGTTTGCCAGATCTTAGAGCTGACCACCAGGTGGTGCTATTGGCCCAACATAGTTTTACAACGTTGCCTTTGGGGGAAGTGCTAAAGTTCTCAAGGAGAAAGCTTCTGCTGTTGTACAAGACCTATCAGTCCTTGAGTGCTGCCATTTGACTAAATTAAACGTCGGTTTCATAAGTGACCTCACGTGGGACCCCGAACTACCCAAGAAAGTTACCGTCTCCATTCATTGGCACCGCAGAGAATTTGAGTAGTTGCCTTTGAGTTCCCAAAGTTACATATTAAAGATTTGAAGCCAGGGAGTTCCCTGTCGTGGCTCAGTGGTTAACAAATCCAGCTAGGAACCATGGGGTTGCGGGTTCGATCCCTGGCCTTGCTCAGTGGGTTAAGGATCCGGCATTGCCGTGAGCTGTGGTGTAGGTTGCAGACGTGGCTCGGATCCTGCGTGGCTGTGGCTGCGGCGAAGGCCAGTGGCTGCAGCTCCGATTAGACCCCTAGCCTGGGAACCTCCACATGCCGCGAGTGCGGCCCTAAAATGACAAAAGGCCAAAAAAAAAAAAAAAGCTTTGAAGCCAGGTCTGATTCCACGTCTTCAGATTCTTGCAGCACAGAGGGAGTGAGCCCTGGCCTGTGAGTTGTACAGAAAGCATTCAGCCTCTGTCTTTTACCTGGCATAGCTGGAGATGGACTGGGAAATACCTGTGAAGCGTCAGGCCTGCAGGGCAGGCTATAAAGAACCGGGGTCTACCAGGGAAGCTTCGGGGAATGCATGCGTCTCTGCACCACCACTGAGCACTGCTCTGTTCCTCTCTTGAGAAGTGACGCTGTTCACTGCCCTTTTCCCATCTCAGTGGATTCTTCTGGTGGAAACAGCAAATTCACCCTAGGGCTACGGGGTTGTGCATGTAACCTCTGGAGAATGCCATTTGTATTCTCTTGTTTCTGAACTTACTGGTCAGCTCTCCTTCTAATTTTCCTCATTTTTCGGGGAGATCCGTATCTTTCTATGCTGACAATTAAAATTGCGTAAACAGACATAAATGCAAGGAGGAGCGAGGCTGCATAGGAGGAGAGGAGAGAGAGGGGAGGCACAAGCCATTTATCAGAGTGAGAATGTTAGGGCCTCATTAACTAAACGATGGCTCAGCTAACAATGACCTGGGAGACGGATGAGAAACTGGCCCTGGGACAGTCAGCACTGGCCATGATGGAAGCATCTGTGAGCAGTCCAGGATGTGTTAGGGACTGTCAGTCCATTATTGCTGATCCTCAGAAGGCCTGTGAGGAAGGTATGATCGTCTTCATTTTGAAGGTGAGGAGGAAACACAGCCTCACGTTTCAGAGCGTTGGCTCCAGAGTCAAGTACTTACTGCTTCTCCGCTTCCCAGGTTGGCCTGACATACCTGTTTTGTTTTTGTTTTTTCTTTTTAGGGCCACACCCGCAGCATATGGAGGTACCCAGGCTAGGAGTCCAATCGGAGCTACAGCTACCGGCCTACGCCACAGCCACAGTAGTGCTAGATCTGAGCGGCGTCTGCAACCTACACCACAGCTCACGGCAGCGCCGGACCCTTAACCCCACGGAGCGAGGCCAGGGATCGAACCCGCAACCTCATGGTTCCTAGTCGGATTCGCTTCCGCTGCGCCACGACGGGAGCTCCCGGCCCGACACACCTGTGCACTTTTAGGTGCCCCCCTCCCCCCCTCCTGCAGATAGCCCCTGCAGCCACCTGTCTTGGAGGATACTCAAACAGGGGGGACCCAACTGCGAGGGGCCAGGCCTGGCAAAGATCAGACTGGAGCCAAGTGCCCTGGGGCGCCTTTGGGACCTGAGACATCGGAGTGCTTGTTTGTATCCTTCACACTTCCCATCTCTTGAGGCTCCTCAGTCCTTACCCTTCCAAGGACTTTTATCCAAACAGATACTCCCCACACCCTTCTCCAGCCTCTGGGACTCCCCACGCCTCCCTCCTGTTTATACCAGTCTCTCTCTGCTGCCTCCAAATAGTCACATCATGTCACCTTGCCCATCCCGTGGCCTCTTAATGGACCAGCACCTTCTGTAAGACTTAACCCCCATTCACGAGGACAGGCTTCCTCCTCCATCCATTTCCCCATGCTCTCTTCCAAATTATCAAGTGGAAACTATCTCAAAAGCATGACACATTTTCTTGGTTTTCCAGGAGAAAGTGGACCCCAAGTTTATTCCAAGTACGTGATTTGAGCTGGACGCCCTTGGGCCAAGATGCACCCTTACCTGCTCGTTAGGAAGACTCCTGGGCTTCGCTCCCTGCAGGGCTGGCCCCTCCTCCTCAGAACTCCAGGTGTCCTGTCTTCTCCGCAGCGCGGGGACCAGCCTGCTGAAGGATCTGAGTGAGGGAGACAGACACCTGTGTGCTGGGCTCTGCGGCCCTCACTGGAGCCCAGCAGGAATGGGTTATTCCCTGTTGTTAAGCGTGAGCATCTTCTGGAGTTCCCGTGTCGTGGCTCAGTGGCTAATGAATCCGGCTAGGAACCATGAGGTTGTGGGTTCGATCCTTGGTCTTGCTCAGTGGGTTAAGGATCCGGTGTTGCCGTGAGCTGTGGTGTAGGTCGCAGATGCGGCTCGGATCCCGCGTTGCTGTGGCTGTGGCGAAGGCCGGCGGCTACAGCTCCTGTTAGACCCCTAGCCTGGGAACCTCCACATGCTGCGGGTATGGCTCTAAAATGACAAAAAAAGGCAAAAAAAAAGCACGGGCATCTCCTAGTTATTATTTCTTTTTATTTTTATGTATCTTTTTGCTTTTTAAGGTGGCATATGGAAGTTCCCAGGCTAGGGGTTGAATGGGAGCTATAGCTGCCAGCCTATACCACAGCCACGGCAAGGCCAGAGCCAAGCCACATCTGCCACCTACACCACAGCCACGGCAATACTAGATCCTTAATCCACCGAGCGAGGCCAGGGCTTGAACCTGCATCCTCATGGAACTTAGTTTCATTACTGCTGAGCCATGATGGGAACGCCTAGTTATTATTTCTCATCCTTTCACCAGCCCTGTAACATAGAGATTTTGGTCTCCACTCTACAGATGAGTTAACAGAGAGGCTAGGCCACTTGTCCAGTTTACTCAGATACCAACTGGCAGGGTCAGAATCAGATCCTGGACTTGAAAGCCCTTGTTCACTCTGCTATTCCATGAGTAGGAGCCCAAGGGTGGCTGAGGGCATGGAAGCACCATGGAATGGACAGTGTATTAGCTGCCAGTAGCTGCTGTAACAGATTACCACGAACGGAGGGGCTTACAGCAGCAATCTGCTCCATAGTTCAGGAGGCCAAAGTCTGAACTCGAGGTGTCAGCAGGGCTGCACTCCTTCCAAAGACTCTAGTGGGGATTCTACCAGGTCTCTTCCATCTCTTAGTGGCTCCCGGCCTTCTTTGGCTCGAGGCGGCTGAGCTCCGTTCTCCGTCTCTGTCTTCCTTCACATGGCCTTCTCTTCTCCACGCTTTTGCTTTATGTCTGCTCTTCCTTCCTTCCTTCCTTCCTTCCTTCCTTCCTTCCTTCCTTCCTCCTCCCTCCCTCCCTCCTTCCCTCCTTCCTCCTTCCTTCCTTCCTTCCTTCCTTTCTTCCTTTCTTTCCCTTCCTTCCTTCCTTCCTTCCTCCCTCCCTCCCTCTCTTTCTTTCTTTCCAGTTTTTGGCCGCACCCACAGCATTCTGAAGTTCCCAGGCCAAGGATAAAACCCGTGTCACAGCAGCGACTCTGGCTACAACTGTGACACCACCAGATTCTTAACCTGCTGAGTCACACAGGAGCTCCTCTCTGTGTGTCTGTCTCTCTCTTTTTATTTTCCCTCCCTTCCTTCCTCCCTCCCTCCTTCTCTTTCTTTCCTTCTTTCTTTTCTGCTGCACCCATGGCATATGGAGGTTCCCGGGCCAGGGATTAATCCAAGCCACAGCTGCAGAACGCTGGATCCTTAACCCACTGTGCCGGGCAGGGATCAAACCAGTCCCTCAGGGGTGACCTGAGCTGCTGCAGAAACAATGCTGCATCCTTAACTGGCTGGGCCACAGCAGGAACTCCTCTGTGGGTTTCTTATAAGGATCCTTGGCACTGGATTTGTGGCCCATTTGGATAATCCGAGACGATGTTATCCGGAGATCTTTAACTCAATTATGTCTGCAGAGACACTTTCCCAAATATGGTAGAATTCAGAATGTTCTAGGACGTGGCCATGCCTTTTCGGGGGTCACCGTTCAACCCACTAGAGACAGTCGTACCCCTACAGGGCAAGTTCGAGTTCCCTGGTTCACTGTAGCTCCAACAGCTAAGGAGAATGGAAACTTAAGGGACATACTTTTTACTCATTTTAACTAGGACTATTCATTTATTTATTATTTATTTATTTTTTAGGGCTGCACCTGGGGCCCATGGAGGCTCCCAGGCTAGGGGTCCAATCGGAGCTACACAGCAACGCCAGATCCAAGTCGCCTCTGCGAGCTACACCACGGCTCACGACAACACTGGATCCTTAACCCACTGAGCGATGCCAGCGATCGAACCCGCAACCTCACGATTCCCAGTCAGATTCGTTAACCGCTGCACCACGACGGGAACTCCTAGGACTTTTTAGTAGGCCAGCATTAACCCAAGTGGTCTGTGCCCTCTGAGGAAGCAGCAAGTTCTCGTCATTAAAGGCAAGTGATGAGAGAGTGGATTGAGGGCGGATTTATACTTTCGCAAGGTGGGCACAGGGTGTAGACTATTTTTAGGGGCCCTTGAATGCGTTTTCAGGTCTTTCAAAATCAGAAAAAAAGAAATTTTAGGCTGAATCAAAGGTTTGATGCGATAATATTTATATATTTGTCCGTACACCAATGCAGTGGTAAAGTGAAAATTTCAATATTTGTTTGATAGAGGGAGGGAAGCAAAAATAACTAGAGCCCACGAATGTTATCCTGCGATCCCGGCTAGACCGGAACTTAGTGGGAGAGGGGTGCTGGAGGGGGCCTGTCACCGTTCCCCGGACCTTCAAGATTCATGCCCTGACACTACCAGAGGGTTGTATCCCCTTGTCAGGCATGCCTTCCACCTCTTGTGAGGACACCTGTCCTGGACGGCTTGGAGGTGACACTGAGGACGGACGGACAGGGTGATCCCCCCTCCCCCAACCCTGGCAGCTTGTCACTGAAGGCATCTGAACAGTGGTCACCTTTTAGGGGCCTTTGTTAGAGTCTGAAACCACAATAACAGCTGCATGAATCCCCTGGAAGAGAAGAGGCAGGAACTAACATTTCCTGAAAATCTGCTTTCTCCTGGGCACTTTACAGAGTTGTTATTTTAGTTCCACATTTTTAACTTTTTTTTTTAATTTTTTTTTTTTTTTTTTTGCTTTTTTAGGGCCACACCCGCGGCATATGGAGGTTCCCAGGCTAGGGGGTCGAATCGGAGCTACAGCTGCCGGCCTGCGCCACAGCCACAGCAACGAGAGTGGCTGGTGGGGAAGGTGGGGTGAAGAGAATTGGAGTGACGCTTCTTGTCTTGGATTTTCAGACTCTGGGGCCCAAGCGCGGCTGGCTTGAAAGAAAACCAACACGGCCCAAGCCTTCTTTCAGGCTTGCCTGCTGCTTCTGCTGGCGGCTGCTCTGGGGCCTGGCGGAAGTCACTTCCATGTTCCGGGCTGATGCTTTATTTGAGGGTGAAACAAAAGGAAGTGGATGTGATCAAACTGCACCACAGCAGCGACCAGAGCCACACAGTGACCATGCCAGCTCCTCACCCGTTAACTTGGGTTAATGCTGGCCTACTAAAAAGTCCTAGGAGTTCCCGTCGTGGTGCAGCGGTTAACGAATCTGACTGGGAACCGTGAGGTTGCGGGTTCGATCGCTGGCATCGCTCAGTGGGTTAAGGATCCAGTCATTAAAGTCATTTTTTTTTGTTTTTTTGGCTTTTTAGGGCCACACCCATGGCGTATGGAGGTTCCTAGGCTAGGAGTCGAATTGGAGCTATAGCTGCCGGCCTACGCCACAGTTACAGCAATGCGGGATCTGAGCCGCATCTGCAACCTACACCACAGCTCACGGCAATGCGGTATCCTTAACCCACTGAGCAAGGCCAGGGATCGAACCCACAACCTCATGGTTCCTAGTGGGATTCATTTCTGCTTCGCCATGAGGGGAACTGCCACAAGGGAGCTCTTAAGTCTTGCTTAGGTCGGAGTTCCCTTCGTGGCTCAGTGGTTAATGAATCCGACTAAGAACCATGAAGTTGCGTGTTCGATCCCTGGCCTTGCTCAGTGGGTTCAGGATCCGGCATTGCCGTGAGCTGCGGTGTAGGTCGCAGACACGGCTCGGATCCCGCGTTGCTGTGGCTGTAGTGAAGGCCGGCGGCTACAGCTCCTGTTAGACCCCTAGCCTGGGAACCCCCATATGCCGCGGGCGTGGCTCTACATAAAGGCAAAAAAAACCAAAAAAAAACAACAAGGAAGTCTTGCTTAGGTCCCCAGATTTAGTATTTCAGTGTCACCTTCATGATTTTTGCCTCACTGGGTACCACTTGAATTCCTATTTCCTTAAGTGGATCCTTTAAATTAACTTACTTCAGAAAAACGTTACTCCTGCTCTCAACAGTAATAGTCTTGAAATCATGGGTTGAAGTCATTTACTCATTCCTTCAGCAAATCTGTGTTGAATGCCTTTGGGGTAACAAGCTCTTTTAGATGCTGGGGACACAACAAAGAAAATACAGTCAAAGTCTTTACCTTCTGGAGATCACATTCTCGCAGAGGAGATGGAGTGTAGATACATATATTAGAGACTCACAGATGGTGATAACAGCTCTGGGGAAATTCAGCTGGGTGATGTATTAGACTGAAAGCGTTGATGCGTGGTAAGCGATTTTATACTGCAGCCCAAAGTATACAAAAACACACAGAGAATCTAACAATACTTACCTTTACTCCATGTGATGTGCCCTCATATTCCCTCTTCTCTTCTATTATATTTTTATTTTATTTTTTTGTCTTTTTGCCTTTTATGTAGAGCTGCACCCGCGGCATATGGAGGTTCCCAGGCTAGCGGTCTAACAGGAGCTGTAGCTGCCGGCCTTCGCCACAGCCACAGAAACGTGGCATCCGAGCCGCGTCTGCAACCTACACCGCAGCTCACGGCAACGCCGGATCCTTAACCCACTGAGCAAGGCCAGGGATCGGACCTGCAGTCTCATGGTTCTTAGTCGGATTCGTTAACCACTGAGCCATGAAGGGAACTCCCTTCTCTTCTATTACATTTTTAAAATACGCTGGTTACGGAGTTCCCTTCGTGGCTCAGTGGTTAACGAAAGTGACTAGGATCCATGAGGATGTGGGTTTGATCTTGGCCTTGTTCAGTGGGTTAAGGACCAGCGCTGCCGTGAGTGGGGGTGTAGGTCGCACTTGCAGCTCGGATGCTGTGTTGCTGTGGCTGTGGTATAGGCCGGCAGCTGTAGCTCCGATTTGACTCCTAGCCTGGGAACTTCCATATGCCATGGGTGCGGCCCTAAAACTCAAAAAAAAAAAAAAAAGTTGGTTATAAGTTAGGAAGACTGATCTCCATCAACGGATTATGCTCCATCAATGGATTGCAACCTGCATTTTGAAAAACACTGCAACATCAGAGGGACTGGTGCTGGGAAGCAAGGCACTATTTTAGAGAGGGCAACTAGAGAAGGAGTCGCCGAGGAAGTGAAACAAGCAGATATAATAGAGTTGAGATGGTACGGTGGGAGCTATGGAAGGATCTAGGGGGAGAGCATTCCTGGCAGAGGGAATAGCTGGACTGTGTTCTTTCTTGAGGCGCTAGGGGGGAATTGATTTCCTTGCTTTTTCTAGCTTCTAGATGCTGCCCAGATTCTTTGCCTCATGGCCCCACATCACTCCAGCCTCTGCTTTCGTCATCGCTTCTTCTTCTCAGACTCTGACCTCCTGCCTCTCTCTTGTAAGGACCATCGAGATCGCCTTGGGCTCACCTGGATCATCCAGGACAACTGATGATGAACTTTAATCGCATCTTCAGAGTCCCTTTTGCCATATAAGGTAACAAAGTTACAGATTTGGGGATTAGGATGTGGACTTCTTGGTGGGGGGCGTTATTCAGCCAACAACACTGTAAAATCATCGAGTTGGGGGGCACTGGTGAATCCCCCACTGTTAGGAACATTCTCCTGCATCTCCTTGTCTGAGGTGCTGTGTTCCACGTACTGGGTGCTCGGTACATGCTTGCAAAGTGGTTAAATCAATGAGAAGCACCCCCCTTTCTCACTTTCCCTGCTGCCCCACCCCTCTCTATGTCTTTCTAAAAATGCACCTGCTCGCAGGAGTTAACTCAGGCCGGAGACAAATGGGCCAGTGTGAATTGCTGTCACAGGACTAAAAAAAGTCCCAACCTGTGTGGCTCCCGTTCACGAAATGTCTTGCACATCTGAGCTGGAAGGGACCTTGAAGGTCACAGGCTCACCTCAACTTGCAGAGGAGGAAAAACATCCCAACCTCTTCGCTTCAAGGCTTCATTCTGTGTTTTTAATTATGACTCACCGTTATCGGTTTGCTTTCCCTTCACAATGCATGCTCTCCCCTTTCTCCTTTTGTCCTAGCTCCACTGGCAAAAGCATCAGTCTTCCCATTTTACAGAAGAGGAAACTGAGGCCCTGAAAATTAGCAAGTAAAAACTGGGTCTTGGACCTGGTGTTCCTGACTTCTCCTCCTCCCAAACGCCTTCCATTAGACTCTCCAACTTCTCTTTTAAGAGTTCAAATCCCGGGAGTTCCCGCTGTGGTGCAGCGGTAAACGAATCCGACTAGGAACCGTGAGGTTGCGGGTTCGATCCCCTGGCCTCGCTCAGTGGGTTAAAGATCTGGCGTTGCCGTGAGCTGTGGTGTAGGTCGCAGCTGCGGCTCGGATCTGGCATTGCTGTGGTTGTGGTGTAGGCTGGGAGCTGTAGCTCCAATTCAACCCCTAGCCTGGGAACTTCCATATGCTGTGAGTGTGGCCCTAAAAAGGCAAAAAAAAAAAAAAGAGTTCAAATCCCAGAAGGTTTCTGGAAGGGCTGGGAAAATGAAGAATGCCCCACTGAGTTTTGTGTCCTGCCAAGGAGCAGGAATAAAAGACTTTACTTTTAAGAGACAAAATTTAGTTAACATACGGGGGAACATTCTAGAAATCAGCATGGTCCAAACTAACAGGATTGGTTGCCTAAGGAGAGACAGGGGACCGGTTCCGGGTCACTGGATGGTTCCTGGCAGTGACAGGACTTAGAAATTGTTAACCCTACTTAGATAATCTTTGAGTTAAAGTTTTAGCCGGAGGCTTTTGAGACCCTGGGGGAGCAGACCCCACCCCACCACCCAGGCCCCAACTCCCTAGTCCTGCTCTCATCTGTCTCAGGCATCTAATCTAGGGCTTTGGAGGAGGGGAAGGGGGGGAGGTTACAGAAAGTGGGTCTTACAATGGGGGTCGGGGGACTAATGTAA
>PVHT020001179.1:3301121-3340035 GCA_004024745.2 Catagonus wagneri
CCCCCCCCCCCCCCCCCCCCCCCCCCCCCCCCCCCCCCCCCCCCGCATCCTCCAGCCCCCAACCCCTCCCAACTCTCTCCACATTCAGGATTGAATTTCTCGGCAGACGGTGGCTGCTGCTCTCTTCGGTGATTTATTTATTCAGTTGGATTATTTTTCATCTCTAGCCTGGACATTGGCCCGGGCGTCCACCTTCCGATCACGGGGAAGTGACCCTGCTTGTTGGGACCCTCCCCAAACGCTGAACCGGGGCAGGAATTCCTGCAGGCGCCCGAGAGGAGAGGGGCCCTGTCTCCGTGTCATCCCTCCGCAGCCGGCGGCCCTCCCCCGTCCCCCTATCCCCGACTGTGACAGAGCTCCCTCCGCCGAGATGAGGACGCACAGCTGGGTGACGTCACTAGGAATGCACAGGGGCCTGCGCAGGGGTCCAGAAGGAGCAGAACTAAGATGTCACTGAGAGCAACTGGACGGTTCGTGTCATCACGTGCTTTAGAAACAGCCTGGTCCTAGAGGGACTGAGGAATCTGCTGAAATGTCTGAGAAAATTGTAGCGGATGGAATGCGACTCCCTCCCGGGGCTCCGCCCTCCGCCTTGCCCGGCCCACTCACTCCTCTGCTTCCTGGGCTTCTGTTGCCAAGAGGCACTTGTCGAAGAAGAGGGTCTTGGAGCACAGCGCTGCGGGCTGGCCTTGGCTCCCTGCTGGCCCTGCTCCTCACCGGCTGTGTGACCTTGGGCGTGGCACACAACCTCTCTGAGTCTCCGGGGAGGCATCTAAAAAATGGGGCCAACAATGGGCCCTGCCTCCTGGGGTTTGGAGAATGAATGAATCGGTGCCTAGGGAGCCCTCAACAAGGTTCCTGGCATAACATAGGGACATAATTTCTGTGCGTTGTTAGTAGGAAGCTGGAATCTTAAAGTCAAAGGCCAAGGCCTGCAAAGGAGACATTCAGTTGAATTCAACAGATCGCTGAGTCTTGACTGTGTCTTGAATATGTGCTGGGGGCTTGGGCGTGGGGACAGGAGAGCGTGGAGGAGAAGGGGGATCTTGGACTTTGACCTCACAGACCCTCCTGGATAAATCAGATATATATCTATAAAGTGAAGAAGGTACACCTCTCAGTTCAATTGCTGAATTGTGGAGAAGATAATGAATGAAAAGCTCAGGCCGCAGAGAGAATATTCCATACAGTAGAGCTACTGTTACTTTTCTGTCAGTAATCTATTAGTAATACTTATAATAACAATAGTAATAATGCTTATAATACTACAATCCTTAGACTGTGATAATACCATTACTGCACTCAAGGAACTCCGTGTTAAATGGGTGAGATGGGCTTATAAGCAGAGAAACAGACAAAAGGACAAGGTGAGCTCTGGTCTGGGGGCTAGGCAGGCTTTACACCCTCCCTGTCACTCAGGAGTCACGTGATCACAGGCCAGTTGCTTCCTGTCTCCCTGCTTGCTCATCTGCACCATGTGGATGATTGTAATCCCCACTCTGAGAGGCTGGGGCGAGGGTGAAATCAGTTAGGCTGTGGACGACCATGATAACGTACGCTGGTTCTGGTTGGGGCTATGGCAGCTCTGGCTTCAGCTATCATCGGGAAGCAATTAATGCCGTGTGGGCACGAGGGGAGTCTTCTGAAGAGGGGGTGACATTGACGCGGGGCTTTGAAGGTTGAGGAAAAAAAAAAAAGTCTTTGTATGGGTGGGAGGCATTCAGGGTGGGCTAGGCATTCTGGGCAAAGGAATGGAATGCCTTTCCAGTTGAAAGAGGTGGTTTATTTGGAACATGAAGATCTGGGCCGATGACTAGATCTTTGGGAGAGTAAGGGAACGTCAAAGAAGATGGGACAGGCGAGGGAGGCCTGGGTTGGTTGGTGAAGGAGCTGGACCCTAAGGGTTGGGGTCAATATCGCCCCTTGGAGGTGGCAGCAGCAGTTCTGGGTTCTGGAGGGAACAGCTACGCTTTAGTGAGAAGAAAGGGCTGCCACGTGGGCTCTCCAACCTGCCTGCTCATTTGTGTCTCCCGGGTTGCTTTAAAAATGCCATCGTCAGAGTTCCACTGTGGCTCAGCGGGTTCAAAACCCGACTAGAATCCATGAGGATGCGGGTATGATCCCTGGCCTTGCTCAGGGGGTTAAGTTTCCAGTGTTGTCGTGAGCTACAAGTGTAGGTTGTCGGTGCGGCTCAGATCTGCACCTCAGGTCAGCAGCCCTTTGGGGATGCCGGGAACTTCCGTGTGCCATGCCCTAAAAAGGATTAAAAAAAGGAAAAAAGAGAAAAAAAATAGCAATGTCACATTTCTGCTCCTGCCCTGGTAAATAAGATGGGGGATGGGTCCTGGAGAGCATTGAGGTTCGTGTTTAAGCCCAAGTTGGGGGACCCCTGGATGGGAGGGAGGCCAACTGGAGGCTATAATAATGTCTTCATACAATTAAGAGGTAATATGGACTGAATAAGAATAGCAGGGTGATGACAGAGACAGAGATGGCAGGGGCATGGCGGTGGGCTGGGAGCCCACCCATCTTCCCCTTGGGAGCCGCTTGGATCTCACTCTGACACAGAAATCAAGAGGCTAATGGTCAAGACCCAGCAGCTCCAGGCCCGCGCATTTTGACAAGTAACTGGGAACGTGAGATAAGCCAGGAAGGCTTCCCAAATAAATTTTCCCCAACTGGCGAGGTTGTAACTCCATTTTATTTTATTTTTTTTAATTAAAAACATTTTTTTTACTTTTGCATTATAGCTGGTTTACAGATTTCTATCAAATTTTCCAACTGCACCACGTGGTGACCCGGTTTATAACTCCATTTTTTTGGTCTTTTTGCCTTATATAGGGCCGCACCTGCGGCATGTGGAGGTTCCCAGGCTAGGGGTCTAACAGGAGCTGTAGCTGCCAGCCTATACCACAGCCAGAGCAACGCGGGATCCAAGCCGCGTCTGCAACCTACACCACAGCTCATGGCAACGCCGGATCCTTAACCCACTGAGAGAGGCCAGGGATCGAACCCGCAACCTCATGGTTCCTAGTTGGATTTGTTAACCACTGTGCTACGATGGGAACTCCCGTAACTCCATTTTAGACAGCGCTAATTCACCAGACTCTCCACCTGGGCAGGCTCTGAGGTCACTGGTTAGTTGCCTTGGTGGGCTGGGATGGGCCTGGGTGGGTGTGGGCTCAGAGGCAAGCTTGCCAGCCTTTGAAATCAGAGCTGGTAGTTTTTAATGCCATCAAATTTTAAAATTCATCTCTCACGTTGGTGCTTTGGCAAACATTTCTCAGGCGGGGCAGGTGGTCTGCTCTGGGCATCCCGGGGCCGCCCAGTCCAGCTTCAGAACACTGGCCTAATCCCCGATCACTTTCAAGGCCCACAGACAGCGCCATTCACATGACATCATGGCTCAGAGGCTCTTTTCCCCAGTGTCCCCAGAGTCGCACTTGTTATGGCTGAGCCAGGGAGCTCGGCTCTGCCAGGGGCCAGGCTGGGGTCCTGCCATCTCTGGGCAGGTTGTCCTTGCCCCTTCAGCGGATCTCAAGGCCTCTGTCATTCATCCTTCACAGAGATGGTTCTGGGAGCTGAGGCTTGATGGCTAGGAAAAAAGGAAACCCCCCAACGGAGGGCAAGAAAGTATGGCCTGAGCACTGGACTGGACAGCACGAGAGGCGTAGCCTTGTTTCTGAGTTGGTCACTCTGTCACTTGGGTCTTTTGCCCCTTGTCTTTAGGCCTCAGTCTCCCCCTACGAGGTTAGCCGGCCTCCAAATTCCAGTCAGCTCTACTCCTGTATGGCCTCTTGGGGATAAGTTTTTAGCCAGTGATCGAATCCAGACCCTAAGGGCCCCCTAGAGGCAGACTCCTCTATCAGGGAAGGGAGGTGTGAGAAGCCCCTTGGTGGAAATTCAGGCTTGGAGAGCTAAGAAGCTTTCTCAAGTGGAAGAAATGGGATCTGAGCCAATTTTATCCAACTCAATAGCAATAGCAGCAGTAGCAATAATAATAACTGTGGGTCTGAGTGTTTATTGGCTCTGTTTTCATTGTCTTATTTATTCTGCATCACAGCCCAACGAAATTGGCACTAGTAGGATCACCATTTATAGAAAAGGAATCCGAGGGTCCAAGAGGCTCCCTGCTCCAAAGAGAGCAGCTGGTCAGTGGTAGGAAACTGGGTTTCAGGTCCCAGTTTTGCTAACTCTTAGAGCTCGGGGGCAAAGAATAATTGCAGTCTGAGACCACAGGAAGAAACTAATTGGCAAGTGTCAGAGTGTTCCCACATGTCAACCGCTTGGCGTGGCTGGAAGCTACCAGATGGAAAAGAGGCATACAGAATTGAAGGAGAAGTAGGCCAGCTGAGGGCAGGGAAACAGCGCACACAGGACAAGCTGGGGCCCTGGGAGACCATGTGCCCATAAAAGGACAAGCGGCATGGCTGTCAAAGGAAGACAGAGCCCTCAGTGCCTGGCAGTGTCTGAGATTTGTAATGGATCCCCACGGCCAGTTCCCAAGTGGCCTGAGTCTCGCACCTCATATCAACCCCTCTTCCCCACTGCTGTCCTCATAGCACCCACTTCTACCCTTAGCATTCTTAATATTTGAGATTTTCTTTTTTGGCCTTTTGTCATTTTAGGGCCGCACCCGCGGCATGTGGAGATTCCCAGGCTAGGAGTCTAATTGGAGCTGTAGCCACTGGCCTACGCCTCAGCCACAGCAACGTGGGATCCGAGCTGTGTCTGCGACCTACACCACAGCTCATGGCAACGCCGGATCCTTAACCCACTGAGCAAGGCCAGGGATCGAACCCGTGACCTCATTGTTCCTAGTCGGATTCGTTAACCACTGCACCACAAGAGAACTCCCTAAGAGATTTTTCTGACCCTGCTGTCAGAGGAGATTGACTGAAATACAGACCAGCCTGCTGCAGAGTCTGGGAAGGACTGGTCAAAGTCCCCATTTCGGGAGCCTCCTCGCTAAGTTTTCTTGACTTCCACTGCTCTACTCAAGACACATACCCATCTATAGCACGGGCCTGGCACGTCACAGGTGCTCAATAAATAATACATAATTATATAGACCCCTGTATCTCTCTTGTTTAATATCCACACCTGCTATGTGACGCAGGTGGCATTTAATTCCACCTTACAGATGAAGAATTGAGCCTCACAGAGTTTATTTATTTATTTATTTATTTATTTTTGGTCTTTTTGCCTTATCTAGAGCCACACCCGCGGCATGTGGAGGTTCCCAGGCTAGGGGTCTAACAGGAGCTGTAGCTGCCGGCCTACACCACAGCCACAGCAACGTGGGATCCGAGCCGCGTCTGCAACCTACACCACAGCTCACGGCAACGCCGGATCGTTAACCCACTGAGCGAGGCCAGGGATCGAACCCTCAACCTCATGGTTCTTAGTCGGACTTGTTAACCACTGAGCCACGACGGGAACTCCGAGACTCACAGAGTTTAAATGACTTGCCCAAGTTCCCCTGGCTTAAAGATGCAGAATTGCATCTTTGCAGATGCAAATTGGCTCTGAGCATTTTCAGCAGCTAATGAAAAACTGGAGGCGTGACCTGTTCCATGTTCACCGCACCGTGGGCTCCAGGAGTGGCGCTATGAGAAGTGCCTTGGACCTTAGCTTGGTGACAGTGGAAGGGGGCGCTCTTCCCCCGAATTCACAGAGTGTGGAGTTTGTGGTGTGAGTCGAACCCTCTCCCTTCTTCCCTCGCTTCCTCCTTCCTCTCTTCCCGAGGGCAAATTAAAGAAGAAAATAACCATGGAGCTCCTGTCATGGCTTAGCGGAATAAGGACAGGACGTTGTCCCTTTGAGGAGGACGCTTCACTCCCTGGCCTCACTCAGGGGCTTATTTATGGATTCGGCAAGCTGTGGCATAGGTCACAGATGGGGCTGGCACTTGGTGTTGCCTGTGGCTGTGGCGTAGGCTGCAGCTGCAGCTCCGATTCTACCCTGACCCAGGAACTTCTATATGCTGTGGCCATAAAAAGGAGGAAAAAAAAAGAGAAAAGAACCAAATATATGAGACACCCTTTGTTTTCTCCTTAAAACGAAATAGCTGGATCAAGTTCTATGAAGGATAAAAAGTGAATTCTGGGGACTCAGCGCATTTACTGAAGAGGAGGATGCTCATGAGCAAAAAAACAGTCATTTTAGCAGTGAAATGATCACTCAGCATTTTTTAGAAGAAGCACTCGTTGATGATGAACTTTTATGATTTATCCTGAAATTCAGTTGTGGGCCAATGAAAATCCAGCAGGTGGGCCCTGTGGGGCTTTGGAGGTGGGTTGCTCCGCGGCTTTACGTGTTTGGAATAAAACTCATAGAGTGACTTGGCCCCGAGTCTCTGAGGGCACCCACCCAACCCGACTGTTTGGAGAGTGAGAAGTAAGCCCATCTATCCGCAGACCGACGGCTGCCTCACGCTCTCTGCCAACCTGGTTGAAACGAGCAGACTTTGACTTTTAAGTGCGTGTGTCCTCCCAGAGCCCAACGGCGGCGGCGGAGCCACCTGCGGACGCTGCCAAGGGCCCAGGCTCCGCCCTTGGTGCTTCCCCTGCTGCTTCAACCTGCGCTGGAGTCTGAGCCCTGGCTCTGGGCAACGGTCTCCGTCTGCGCTGGCCCTTCTCCTCTGGCTGGCAGCCCGTCCCTCCGCTTCTGGCTCTCTGATGGGCGCCTGGCCCCGAGCGCTGTCTTGATCTTCCCGTCACTTGTGGCTTCTGATAAGAGACGCGCTCCCGGCAGATATCGGCCCAGCCAGGGGGCCACTGGTGCAGGGATTCAGGACGCCGGTTTCATCAGACTCAGGGTGAGGCTGGCCGTTTGTCAGCTCTGTGACCTTCGGCTAGCCACATCCCCCTTCTGAGCCTCTGTTTCCTTGTCTGTAAAAAGGGGGTGGTTTTGTTGTTCTTCTTCTCCTTTTTTGTCTTTTTGCCTTATCTAGGGCCGCACCCGCGGCATATGGAGGTTCCCAGGCTAGGGGTCTAACAGGAGCTGTAGCTGCCAGCCTTCGCCACAGCCACAGCAACGCGGGATCCGAGCCGCGTCTGCGACCTACACCACAGCTCACGGCAACGCCGGATCCTTAACCCACTGAGCAAGGCCAGGGATGGAACCCGCAACCTCATGGTTCTTAGTTGGATTCGTTAACCACTGAGCCACGACGGGAACTCCGGTTTTGTTCTTCTGATGTGAGATTTTGAGCACACCTGTATGCAGGGTACAGGAAAAATCACATGTTCATAGCTCTGTGCATTCTCAACGTTTTCAGAGCTATAGCCTCATCGTAACCGCGCCTAGGTTTTACACTATTCCAGGTCCACCCATGGGAAAACCGAGGATTAGAGGGAGAAACGAGGACAGCCAGAGTCACGGCCAGCATGTGGGGAGAGGCCGGACTCGAACCCAGGCCTCCTGATTCCCGGTCAGGAAGGCAGCAGAGGCGGCTGCTTTGATCCCCGAAGCTGCTGTCCAACGCCGTGCCGCCTCCGGGAAGGGAAGACGCGGACGGGAGAAGCGCGGCTGCCGGCCCCCCTCCCGATGCCGGCTGGCAGGGCGGAGGAATCCGAGCGGCGGGCTTGTGCTCATGCTTGAGGAATGTCTTGAGAAGTCGTGCCTAAGCCCTCTGTATCTGACTCATCATCTCCCCGTCTCCAGGAGTGTCAGAGAAGAGCTCCCTTAATCCCTCCTGTCCTCGGTCCCAGGCTTTCATTTGTCAAACTAAAAATATTCCCTCCGGGAACCTCCTTTTGCCAGAGGCTGAAGGAGGTATAAGGGGAACCGTGTTTCAGTGTCATTTCCTGACAGCGCCTCGCATTGTTCACCGCCAGGGACAGAGACGGGCAGCACCAGCAAGGGGCCCCTGTCATTCTTGGGCCAGGGCCAGCCACTCACCTTTCTCCTGCAAGCTGGCTTCCTTTTCCCCTCTCTCAAGGCTCCAGACAATAGCCCATCAGCCTGACACCCTGCCTTGGTCCAGTCCCTCGGGGCTGCGTGGTGATTGGTGCCAGGTGAGGACAACAGAATGCCAAGTTCATTTCCTTTGTAGCCTGAGGGGAGGGTGGGCCGGCATGGTTAGTACTTGTCTGCAAGGCCGCTTTACCTAGAAAGGGATGTAGGGCTTGAAGTTCAAGGAAAAAACTAGCCCTGCGTCTCTAGGAAAGACAGACAGACCTGGAACTCCTTGAGCTGGACAGTGACAGCCTTGGGAAGCCATCAAAATTTGTCTCCTGTTTCTCGTCTTCCTTTCTTTTTTTCATTTTATCACTCCTGACTTGGCTGGTCCTGAGTGTCCGTGACCTTGACTTGGCTCCAAACCTTGGCTCACAGCCATAGAGCCACCCCCACCCCCCACCCCCGTGGGCCCTGCGAGGGTGCCTACTTGCTCAGTGGAAGTAGAACATAGTGAAACCAAAAGAGTATGGACTCTGAATCCAACCTTGGGTTTGAAACTCCACCACTACCCACCAATTAGCTCTGTGTACTTGAGCTGTGTAAGGTCCCTCTCCTCTGAGTCTCAGTTTCCTCACTCGTGTTAGTGGACAATCATACCTGTTACGCTGGGCTATTGTGAAGATGAATAAGATAGTGTATAAAAGTGAATTATACAATGTTGGTCATGTAGGAGGGGCTCCAGACATTGTCATTCCTTTAAAACCGAACACCCTGTGCCCACTACACCACTGGAATCAGAAGTCTTGGTTCTAATCTCAGAGATTAGATTACTTGTGTGGCTCCGGACAAGTCCTCTAATATCTCGATGTCACATGTGCTCATTTGTTAAATGAGGAATTTGGGCTTGATTTCCTCCAGGAGTCTTCTCAGATCTAACATTCTGGGGTCTTGGAAGAGAAAGACAAACACGATATGATATTACTTATAGGTGGAATCTAAAAAAACTGGTGGAATCTAAAAAAAGTAGTGAATGTAACAAAAAAGAAGCAGACCCATGGAGAGAGAGGAAAAAGCGGTGGTTAGCAAAGGGCGAGGAGGGGCAAAATAGGGATGGGGGAGTGGGAGGTACAAAATATTGGGGTGTAAGATAGACTCAAGGATGTATTGCACAACATGGAGAATATAGCCCATTCAAGGATGTATTGCACAACATGGAGAATATAGCCCATGCATTGTAATAACTGTAAATGGAAAGTTACTTTTAAATTATATAAAAAAATTAAAAACAAAAATAAAAAATTTCCAAAGATTAAACATAATAACAAAATAAAATTCTGAAGTCTTGGAGATACTTGAGAGTAGATATTCATGGAAAACTTCCTTCTTTTGAGGAACAGGAGAATCATGTAGCCGCTCGCTATGGACTGACTTGTGCTCCCCTCCCCCATTCATATGTTGAGGTCCTAACCCTGAATTTGACCATATCTGGAGATAGGGCCTTTACGAGGTAGTGAAGGTCAAATGACGTCATAAGGGCGGGGCCTTAATTTGATAGGACTACAGCTTTATAAGAGGAAGAGAGAGATCTCGCTTCTCTGTCTGTCTCTCCCCCCACCCCTCCCCCTCTCTCCCTGTCCTGTGAAGACGCCAGGAGAAGGTACCGTCTGCAAGCCAGGAAGAGAGTTCTCACCAGAAACCAAATCCCCCTGGCACCTTGGACTTGGACTTCCTAGCCTCCAGAACCACGGGAACATATATTTCTCTCGTTGAAGCCACCTGTCCGCGGTATTTTGTTACGGCAGCCGGAGCTGACCAGGACGTTGCTGGAGGAGGAGCGCTGGCGGAGGAACACCGAGGCAGAGTCTGCATCCATCCGCAGCCAGGATTTCACAATGTTTGTTGAGCCAAAGGAGTGATGGAGTCTCTGCAGGAAGTGGTGGTGGGGGCGGGGAGCCATGCGCACCCAGCCAACTTTGCAGCTGGGAGTCAATTGGAACCACTGCCATTAAAAGAAGACACTCCGCCATCCTTTTTTTTTTTTTTTTTTTTGTCTTTTTGCCTTTTTATGTAGAGCCGGACCTGTGGCGTATGGAGGTTCCCAGGCTAGGGGTCTAACAGGAGCTGTAGTCACCGGCCTTCGCCACAGCCACAGCAACGCGGGATCCGAGCCCCGTCTGCAACCTACACCACAGCTCACGGCAACGCCGGATCGTTAACCCACTGAGCGAGGCCAGGGATCGAACCCTCAACCTCATGGTTCCTAATCGGATTCGTTAACCACTGAGCCACAAAGGGAACTCTGATACTCCGCCTTCTGTCACGAATCGTGGTTCGCTCTGGCTCTGGAGTCAGATAAGCTGAGTTTGAGCCTGCTCTGCTGCACGCCAGCTGTGTGACTATAGTAAAGTTAACTGACTTCTCTGGTCTCATCGCCTTACCTGTCAAATGAATTGCATGATCACATTGACTCTACACCAGCTGTGTAAAGTCAATGTGATCATGTGTGCAGTGCTCCTCACATAGTAGGCACTTGGTATGTTGGCACCTGCTAGTAATAATGTCATATTATCAGTGATTATTATTAGTTAATGATAATTTTGCTCATATGACTTGCTTCACTTGCTGAAGCTAAAAATAAGGTCATTGTTCTTTGGTTATTTAAATGGAAACTGACTTTAGCCCTGTTTCCCCATCAGAGAGATGCCCTTCCGGCCTTCCTTGGATCTGCTCTTCCACAGTCAGCTGCAATTCCCCAGATGCTTCTTTGTATCAGTCCCAGCCATGCTGCGGATTCTGTCAGAGGCAGGCATGCCATCTGCGGGCTGGTGAAGACCCTGGCTGCTCTGAGCCCATCTCTGCCACGTAAGGTGCTGAAGCAACTTGTCCTCCTGTGACAGCCTTAGCTGTGGCTCTGGTTGGGGTGAGAGCCCTCTGTCCCCTCCCACTGGAAAGCTCCTTCTTGGGAGACCCTTCACGTTCATTCTGCTCAGGTGACCTCAGTGCATAACCTCAGTTCTTCAGATGTTTGAATAACCTTGAATCCAAAAAATCATTGATCTTTATCTGGGTCTACCAGCCTCCTATGCAAATCTGCCCAACCCTTCACTAGAAGCTTTTGAGCTCCACAAACAAGGGATACTGACTGGGCAGAGTGGCCTTTGACGAGCTTCCAAAATGCCTTCCTAGGTGACAATGAGGTGACTGGCTGCTTTATATGTTTCATAGTTGTTTTATGCTTGTGGGACTACTTAGGTGGTCCTTTTCGTCACCAGGACATCTCATGTGCTCCAACAATAATTTCACATCTCACTAAATCTAAGATACTACTTAGATTATTAGTCATCATTAGGCAACTGGCACATCATTAGTCAAAGCATCATCAAGAAAGAAAAAAATGGGAGTTCCCGTCGTGGCTCAGTGGTTAACGAATCCGACTAGGAACCATGAGGTTGCGGGTTCGATCCCTGGCCTCGCTCAGTGGGTTAAGGATCAGGCGTTGCCATGAGCTGTGGTGTAGGTCGCAGACGCGGCTCGGATCCCGCGTTGCTGTGGCTGTGGCGAAGGCCGGCAGCTACAGCTCCTGTTAGACCCCTAGCCTGGGAACCTCCATACGCCGCGGGTGCGGCCCTAGGTAAGGCAGAAAGACAAAAAAAGAAAGAAAGAAAAAATGCCTCCAATTGTCTATGACATGCCATCCTCTGAAAATCACATCATGATGTGAGATGCTGAAAAATGTGACAGCCTGTGTCTCTCAGAATCAGTGAAATTTTTGACAATATTAATTAACATTTCTCAAGGATTTACCCTGTGCTAGGCACTTGCTCTAAGACGTTCAAATGAATTAATTCATTTAATCTTCAAAGCAGGTGAAGTAGAGGCTATTATAATAACCCTGACCTTATAGATGAGAAAAGTGAGGCTCATGAGGTTACATAACTTCAGGTCACACAGTTAGGAAGTATCTAGATTCCAGCATAGGCAGCCGAATACTCCTCTTACTAGACAAGAGGCCATGGCAACTATTTATTTATTTATTTATTTATTTTTCTTTTGACAGCCAGACCCGTAGCATATGGAAGTTCCAGGGCCACAGGTTGAATGGGAGCTGCAGCTGAGGCCTACACTACAGTCACGGCAACACTGGATCCATGATGCGTCTGTGCCCTATGCCTATGTCACAGCTTGCAGCAATGTCAGATCCTTAACCCACTGAGGGAGGCCAGGGACTGAATCTGCATCCTCATGGAGACAATATTGGGTCCTTAAACTGTAGAGCCACAACAGGAACACTGGCAACTTTTTTTAAACAGATCTTTTTTGAAACTTTATTTTTTGTTTCGCCACACCCATAGCATGTGGAAGTTCTGGGCAGGGACTGAACATATGCCACAGCAGTGACCTAAGCTGCTGTAGTGACAACACCAGATCCTTAACCAAGTGGGCCACAAGAGAACTCCCTGAAACATTTTTTATTAGAGTTGATTTATAGTGTTCTGTCAATATCTTCTGCACAGCAAAGTAACCAAGCTATACATCCATATACATTCTCTTTTTCACGTTATCCTCCATCATGTTCCATCACAAGTAATCAGATATAGTTCCCTGTGCTATACAGCTGAATTTCATTGCTTATCCATTGCAAATGCAATAGTTTGCATCTACTAACCCCAAACTCCCAGTCCATCCCGCTCTCTCCCCCAAGTCTGTTCTCCATGTCCATGAGTTTGTTTATTTTCTGTAGATAGGTTCATTTGTGCCTTGTATTAGATTCCAGATATAAGCGATATCATGTTATTTGTCTCCTTCTGAGTTATTTCACTTAGTACGAGATTCTCTAGTTTCCTCCATGTTGCTGCAAATGGCATTATTTTGTTCTTTTTCATGGCTGAGTAGTATTCCATTGTGTATATATACCACATCTTCTTACTCCATTCATCTGTTAATGGACATTTAGGCTGTTTCCATGTCTTGGCTATTGTGAATAGCGCTGCAATGAACATATGGGTGCTTGTATCTTTTTCAATGAAAGTTTTGTCTGGATATATGCCCAGGAATGGGATTGCTGGATCCTATGGTAGTTCTATATTTAGTTTTCTGAGATACCTCCATACTGTTTTCCATAGTGGTTGTACCAAGGTAACTTTTAAATAGGAAATTCCTTCTCAATTTCTCTCTCACATACACACAGACACACAAAAACGTACAGAGGATTTTAAATTTTATCTTAATGGCTCCTCCAAATGCTATTAGAATGGCAACTTATGTTAAAGAGCAGGAAATTGGCTTGCAATAACCTATATGGGGAAAGAACTTGAAAAAGAATGGGTATATGTATATGTATAACTGATTCACTTTTCTGTACACCTGAAACTAACACAACATTGTAAGTGAACTATATGCCAATAAAATAAAAAGTACACATATTTGTGTTAGAGGAATGATGATACTGCTTATTTCATAGAATTGATGTTAAGGTCTATTGAGATCACTCAGGCCAAGTGCTTGACTCAGTGTAGGACACATATTGTGTACATAATAAATACTGTTATTATCCTGAAAAAAAAGTGGTAGTAAAAAAAAAAAGGGAAAAACAAGAAATTGGGTTTGGAATGATCTGGTAAGTCTTCAGAAAGTAGTTTTGATGCTGAAGCCCCTCCAGGAAGGAGAGGTGGTCCTCACCATACATAACTCTCAGCACATGATAGAGTCCGGGCTGCCTGGGAGTCCCTTTGTTTATATGAGCAGTTAGCTGGCCCCTCACTTCCTGGCTCTGGCTCTTTGCAGTGGGCTTCCCAGGCTGGGATCCACACCATGGCTTTCTCATGATGATACTGATAACACCTCTTGGACCTGTCTGGAATGCCTTCAGTTGCTAGTGATGGAAAATCCTATACAAGCACCTTCAACAAATAGGGAATTTTTGGTTGTTTGTTTCTTGTTTGCTAACCTGATGAGTGTGCAGAGGAAGGCAGTCCCGCTCTGGGGTGGTAGTTCTTTCAGTCCTGTCGTCTTAGCTTGTAGACACGTGGCCTCAGGGTTTTACACTGGTGTTTACACCTCCATGCATTTTGCTCCTGTTCCAGGAAGAAAGGGGAAAGGAAGAAAGGCTTTGCCTTTTTTTTTGTCTTTTTGCCTTTATATCTAGAGCCGCACCCGCGGCACATGGAGGTTCCCAGGCTAGGGGTCTAACAGGAGCTGTAGCCACCGGCCTTCGCCACAGCCACAGCCACACGGGATCCAAGCCGCATCTGCAGCCTACACCACAGCTCATGGCAATGCCGGATCCTTAACCCACTGAGCAAGGCCAGGGATCGATCCTGTAGTCTCATGGTTCTTAGTCGGATTCGTTAACCACTGATCCACTAAGGGAACTCCAAGGCTTTGCCTTTTTTAAAAAAATTTTTTCTTCTTAAGGCTGCACCTGTGGCATATGGAAGTTTCTGGGCCAGGGGTCAAATTGGAGCTGCAGCTGCTGGCCTACACTGCAGCCAAGGCAACTTGGAATCTGAGCCCCGTTTGCAGCCTACACGCAGTTTGCCAGATCCTTAACCCACTGA
Organism: Catagonus wagneri; assembly: GCA_004024745.2. NCBI lineage: Eukaryota > Metazoa > Chordata > Mammalia > Artiodactyla > Tayassuidae > Catagonus > Catagonus wagneri. The sequence goes on from PVHT020001179.1 coordinate 3,315,584, forward strand.
GGGAGGCCAGGGATCGAACCCACATCCTCATGGATACTAGTTGGGTTCTTAACTGGGTCAGCCACAGTGGGAACTCCAGGGCTTCGCCTTTTCATTGGGAAGAGAAAGTCCTCCCCAGGAAAGTTCTTGCGCTGAGTTAGCCAGAACTGGATCACATGTTTATGTGCTGAGGCCAAGGATGATGAGAATGATCAGGACTGATTTGGAGCTGTAATGATCTATTCTCCTGGTATTAGGGTTCCCATCCCCAAGATGGTGTGGGGGGCTGACTACTACCTGCACCATGGAAAGCAGGAAGCATGGATGGCGGGTGGGCAGCCAGCGCCGCTGGTGTCTGCCCCATGTCTCCTACTCCTTGCTCTTCTCCAAAAATCTCTTCCCTAATGCACCCCATTCCCTTCTCTACTTAGGCTTGGGACGAGAGGGAATGGGGCCTGCGTTCCCATCAGTAGCGTAGCCCGTTGGAATGTAAGCACTGTGATGGGAGGGACCATCTTTGCCATGCTCCCCCCCACGCTGTGGGCTTATCACATGTTTGATGCATTGTAAGCCCTCAGTCAATACTGGCGCGAATGAATGGATGAATGAATACTGGCCAGGAGCCCGTGTGCCCTGGCCACTGTCTCAGGAATCAACATGAAGATCCGGTCTCCCCGCCACAACTGGCTCATGCAGAAGGTATGTGGGCGCGCTGGTGCACGTGTGCATGTGTGCGTGTGCGCTGGCAGCTCCTCCCGCCTCAGACTGAATTACTTATAAACAGGCTTACGCCGACCTGGCAGAGTCTACGTCTCAGCACAACAGTTTCCATCATTTCCCAAATTCTTTTGATTTGGCAAAACCCAAAAATAAAACATCCCCCCGCTGCCCCCATCTCTGCAGCCCAGTGTGCTCCTAGCGCGATGGGTTCCGGATGTTGGGGATGTATCTCCAGAAACGACTGGTCTGTCTTTTCTTCCTCCGCACGCTCCTCCCCTGGACACAGCCTCCTTCTGGCCTCTCCCTGGAGTTTGTGTGCAGGGCTCCTGCTCTGAATGGGCTTTCTCCCATTCTGCGTTGGGAGTTTCTCCATCCACGACATCTGCTGATGTAATTCATTCCACAAAGGAATTGAAAGCATTTTCCCTCTGTCTTCAAGAATCCCGTTGACCCTCAGATGGATGCTATTATGGCATCTCCAGCCTCTGGACCTTAGGAAGCAGTGTGGGGTCGGCTAATTTCACTTACCTGGATCCATAGACCCCAGGATGTAAGAACCACCTTTCACTATTATCTCACATGTGTCTAGGATTTCATGCAAAAGAAATTGTGAGCTTTTTTGGTGGGGGGCATGCCCATGGCATGCACAAGTGACTGGGCACCCACCCTGAGTCACAGCAGTAAGAACGCTGAATCCTTAACCCCTAGGCCACTGGAAAACTCCTGTGAGCTTTTTACAAATCAAATTAAGAGGGTAGATTGGGCTCTCTTTTGGGGTTCTTCTAACATTGACTAGGTAGACTAGTGGGTTCTACTGTTGTTATTTTTATTTTTGCTTTTTAGGGCCGCACCTGCAGCATATGGAGGTTCCCAGGCTAGGGGTCAAATTGGAGCTGTAGCTGCTGGTCTACGCCATAGTCTCAGCAATGCAGGATCAGAGCCACGTCCATGACCTACACCATGGCTCACAGCAACACTGGATACTTAACCCACTGGGCGAGGCCAAGGGTGGAACCTGCAACCTCGTGGTTCCTAGTCGGATTTGCTTCCACTGCGCCAAGACAGGAACTCTGTTATTTTTTATATTTTGCCTTATCTAGGGCCACACCCGCGGCATATGGAGGTTCCCAGACTAGGGTCTAACGGGAGCTGTAGCCGCCGGCCTTCGCCACAGTCACAGCCACGTGGGATCCGAGCCGCGTCTGCAACCTACACCACAGCTCACGGCAACGCCGGATCCTTAACCCACTGAGCGAGGCCAGGGATGGAACCCACAACCTCATGGTTCCTAGTCGGATTCGTTAACCACTGAGCCAAGACGGGAACTCCTGTTATTATTTTTAATATAACTGAGGAAGCTGAGGTAGAGAGACGTTAAGGGAGAGGCTCAAGGTCACACAGCAAATCAGTAGCAGAACCGAGGCTTGACCTGAATCTCAGTCCGATGAGCTTTCCATGACACCATCCCACCTTTCCAGTTAGTTTCCCCCTGATTCCCACAGAACCCAGTCTCTCTCCAGGTTTCCCTCTCTGTCCCAGCCCCTAAAATGTTCGCCAGACGGAGTATGTCCCCCTGCCAATACTGTGGTGACAGATGTCATGTGGATGGGCCTCAGGACAAAGAGCATCTGGAAACTGGATCCTGGCAGTGCCCTGGAACTCCCCTACCCCTTACCCCCCGCCACAGCCACGCCTCTCTGTGCTAATTAAAGCAATCCCTTTCTCAATGCCCTTTTCCCCTATTTTTTCAAATGCATGGACAAACACCAAGTACGCTACTGCTGGGAAGAAAGAACAAAAGGCTGGGAGTTGAGAGAACAAGGCTCAAGACCTGGCACGGCCACTCTTGAGACGGAGTTTTCCCACATATTTTTATCTTTCAAGATCTCAGTGTTTTCTTCCACAAAACGGATGTAGAGACGTGCTGGACTAGATGGCCCCTAGGGTCCCTTCTGTCCCTGATGTGCTGGAGTCTGTTTTTGAGATGCTGTTTTCAAAGTAGCAATGGTACAGATCTACATGGAATCGGGAACAGAGCGTTATGGATGCTGCTTGTTTCCACATAACCTGTAAACGCAGGAGTCTGTTAGATGGAACCTGTGTCCATGAAGTGCAGCAAAATCACTGTGAGAGAGAGTGGACACGAGGAATTGGGTGCTGGGCACGGCACACACCTTTATCTTAGTTACTCCTCATGTGGTGGAACTTGATCCTGGCTCTAACTCTTCATTTCATGTTCTTTCTACAATGCCACATTGCATCTGATGGCATCTTCCATTTATGAAGAATTTATGATGTGTCAGGTACGACTCCCAGTAATTTAAATATGCTATTTCATTGAATCCTCGCAATAATCCCCCCCCCCTTTTTTTGTCTTTTTGCTTTACCCACGGCATATGGAGGTTCCCAGGCTAGGGGTCTAACAGGAGCTGTAGCCGCCGGCCTTCGCCACAGCCACAGCAATGGGGGATCCGAGCCGCGTCTGCAACCTACACCACAGCTCACGGCAATGCCGGACTCTTAACCCACTGAGCAAGGCCAGGGATCGAACCCGCAACCACGTGCTTCCCAGTCAGACTTGTTAACCACTGAGCCACGACGGGAACTCCCTCACAATAATCCTAAGGAAGTTAGTAACAGATTCCCTATTGTGTGGATGTGGCAGTGGAGGCACAGAGAAATGCAGTAACTTGCCCAGGGTCACACAGTTAATGAGTGGCAGAACCTGAATTCTCAGCTACTTCTGCTGGATCGTGACCCCCATGTTCTTAACCCCTAGATTAAGGCAACCCCTAGGTTGCCTTGACTTTGCCTTATTGGTAGCGAATGTCCTTCAGCAGGTTGTCCGCTTATGTACTTGCCCTGAGTTTTTCAAAGTGTGGCCTGAAGACAAGTTGCATCAGAGTCTCCTGGTGCCCTTGTTAAAAGGGTAAATTTCGAAATCTCTTTACAGACCCCCGGAAGCTGGCTTTCTGGGGGTGGGACCTGTGACTGTATAATATCAAACTCTCCAGGGAATCTTAGGCCCAGTAAAATTTGAGAACAGTTTCTGTGGGTCAAGAAGTCAAGGGTAACTGAGTTGGGTAATTCTGGCCCAGGGCCTCTCATGGGGTTGCAGTTAGGATATCAACAGGAGGGACAGTCATCTGAAGGCTTGACTGGGGCTGGAGGAGCACTCCCAAAATGGTCTATTCACATGGGTGTTGGCGAGAGGCCTTAGTTCTTTATCACGTGGGCATCTCCCCCAGGTTGCCTGAGTGTCTTCAGGACCGAATTTGGCTTCTCTCAGAGCAAAGGATCTAAAGGACAGTGAACAAGCAGGAAGGTGGGGCGTCTTTCATGACCTAGTATTCAAAGTATACACTCTTCCTTCCGCTTCATTCCTAGTATACACTCTTCCTTCCGCTTCATTCTATTCATTACAATCGAGTCGCTAAGTCCCTCAAGGGGAGGGAAATTTATTTCCAATTATTGAAGGGGAGAATATTTAAAAAACCATGTAGACATTTAAAAACCAATATAGTCAACCCACTGTTCATGAACTATATATGTTCTTCTCACATGCAAAATATACTCACTGCCACCCAAGTCTTCCAAGGAATCATTCCATCAGAGTGCCAGTATGAATTCTAGAATTTTGTCATCTGAATAAAAAGCTGATGAGGGTCCTCAGGTGCAATTCCTTAAATTCATCTCCTTAGATATAATTCTTCTCAAATACGAAGACCCGTGAATACGTACACATATAATGATGGGACAGGCACAGGACAACCACCACAGATACTTTTGTTCAAAAATGGGAAAAATGGGAGGTACAGAGAACTCACTGGTCCATGGCAAGTCTGAAATAGAGCTGAGTAAGTGTTGAAAATTCTTTCAGACTGTTTTACCCCTGACTGGGCTCCTCAGGGCTCCTTGCTATGCCCTCTGCAGTCTTGGTTCTTCCTCTGAGTAATTCCTACTTTTTCATGAAATGTGGTCTTATTTGCAGGTGTATAGTTTTTCTCAGCCTGTTTTCTACCAGAATTTGTGAGGAGAGATTCAAAGATCATTTTCATTTTGTACAATTCCTGTCCCTTTCAGTCCAAGTTAGCTGTTTTTTTTTTGTCTTTTTGCCTTTTCTAGGGCTGCACCCGCGGCATATGGAGGTTCCCAGGCTAGGGGTCTAATAGGAGCTGTAGCTGCCAGCCTACACCACAGCACAGCAACGTGGGATCCAAGACGCGTCTGCGACCTACACCACAGCTCACGGCAACGCCGGATCCTTAACCCACTGAGCAGGGCCAGGGATTGAACCTGCAACCTCGTGGTTCCTAGTCGGATTCGTTAACCACTGAGCCACAACGGGAACTCCAGCTGTGCTTTTGTGAATATCATTTTCTTAAAAATTTTGTGAGTCTCCCGTGAACAATATTGGGTTTACTACATTAGAAAAAGGCTACACTCAGAAATCTTGAGGTAAGCTACTAGGCTTATGCTGAAAGGACTGGGGGACCATATCCTTATACCTTTTAGAGACTCTTGATAAATTGAGAGTATCTGTGAGGTACATACTTAAACTTTTTAGAAGGATTTTTCTTCTGATAGAATAAACTCTGAGAGATTACCTTAGAGCTTTCTGAGGTCTCAACAAAGGGCTTTACTTCTACACTCTTGGCTTCATCTTCTCTGTGTTTTCCTTGCAGTGCCCTGGCATCAAGCATTGCATAGAAGACATTTCTTTCCTGCTTTCCCTTTTTTTTTTTTGTCTTTTTGCCTTTTCAGGGCCACACCTGCGGCATATGGAGGTTCCCAGGCTAAGGGTTGAATTGGAGCTACAGCTGCCAGCCTACACCACAGCCACAACAACGCAGGATCCGAGCTGTGTCTGCAACCTACACCACAGCTCACGGCAACGCCGGATCCTTAACCCACTGAGCAGGGCCAGGGATCGAACCTGCAACCTCATGGCTCCTAGTCGGATTTGTTAACAACTGAGCCACCACGGGAACTCCGCGTAGAAGACATTTCTTAATTTTAGCATTTTTTGCTAGTTTGGGAAGTTGAAAAAAATTTTAAGATGTCAAGTTCTGGCTGTTTCATGCTTGACAGTTCTTCTTTTGGTCTACCTGTCTCCCCTCACATTTTATTATAAACGACAGGAACAAACCAGGTGTCACCTTGAATTCATAGTTTAGAAATCTGAGTTAGAAACATTTAGTTTGGTACATTTTCTTTCTGCATAACTGCAGGAGATAGTGTTGCTAAACTTTCTACCACTATATAACAAAGATCTCTTTTTTCTTCCACTTTCCAAAACGATTTTTCTCACTCTCTTTTATGCCTTCATCTGCAGACTCCTCAAATGTCATCATGTGTCTGCAAACTGTTTTGTCAAAGCACTTTAAGCTTTTACTAGCCTTCTCCTCAACATCATTCCATCTTCTGCTTATACTTAATTCTAAATTCTCTTGTACATTTTCAGATATTTATCATGACAGCACTTCACTTCGGGTACCAAAATCTGTGTTAGTTATCTATTGCTGTGTAATATGTTACCCCCCAAACTGCACAGCTTAAAACAGTGCTTTCTTTTAATTTGTCTGATTAATGTTATTTTATTTAAATTTTTTAAAGTTTTATTTATTTATTTATTTATTTATTGTCCTTTTGCCTTATCTAGGGCCGCACCCGCGGCATATGGAGGTTCCCAGGCTAGGGGTCTAACAGGAGCTGTAGTTGCCAGCCTTCGCCACAGCCACAGCAATGTGGGATACGAGCCACATCTGCAACCTACACCACAGCTCACGGCAACGCCAGATCCTTAACCCACTGAGCGAGGCCAGGGATCGAACCTGCAACCTCATGGTTCCTAGTCAGATTCGTTAACCACTGAGACAGGACAGGAGCTCCAAAATTCTTTTTTTTTTTTTTAAAAACTACATTTTAATCTTACAAGTTACTGAGGGCCAAGAATCCAGAAATGGCTTAGCTGGATGGTTCTGGATCAAGGTCTTGCAGGTCAGGGCTAGAAGAATCACTTCCAAGATGGCTTCTTCACATGGCCCTTATTTTTAGGCCTCGGTTTCTTACCTCGATGACTTCTCTATAGGGCTTCAAAAGTGTTCTGATAACATGGCAGCTGGCTTGCCCCAGAAGGAGTGACTCAGAGAGAGTGTAAAGAGGAAGCTGCCGTGGTTTTTAACCTTGGAAGTGACATGCCTTAACTTCTGCCACATTCTATTAGTCACATAGACCAACCCTGTTACCGTATGGGTGGGGGCTATTCAGAAGTGTGAATACTAAGAGATGTGGGCTCACTGAAAGCCACCTTGAAGTTGACTCCCATGTCCCTCCACTGAATCATCACTCCGGGTATGCACACTCTGCTGTTGTGTGCCGCACTGTGATAAGGAAAGGGAAAACTATTTCTGTTATGCTTTGCGACAGGAGACTTGATTTAATGCAGAATTTCAGCAACATTAATTCTTTTTATTCTCAGTCCTGGTCTGTCATTTTCTAGAACTTAGGCATGAGGCTATGAGGGAGGCTGGTCAGGAGACAGATCCCAGAAGCAGATGCAAGGCTGCACTCAGGGCTACCTTTTCTCTGAGGATGAGGGTTTGTTCAGGCTGTCCTCCTAGGCTGAGTTGTTTCTTAGGAGTACCCCTCAGATTTTCATGTGAATAAATAAACATTTGGCAGGATTCCAGAACAACCTAGAGACACAGCTTAGTCTCTAGCTACCGATGTAGCTTAGACTCAGGTTGGCACTTTGCTAAAAAGGTTAAGAATCAAGACAGTATAATAAGGTGACCTAAGGGAGACAAGGAAGCAGAAACTGCCCCGAAATGCCTTCCATAGGCCCATGGTCCCTCAGCTGACATGGGCTCTGGGGTACATCTTGTAAATACAGAAGCCATGAGGTCCGTGGTTAGCCAATAAGAATTCACTTTCCTAATATTGACATTACTTTGGACTATAAATTCTAAAATATTTATATATTACCATAAATAACATCCTAGCTGCCACTGATGTTACCAGAACGGAAAGCAGGATTTCACGTTAATTTTTCTCTTAATTTCTTATTAACTTTTACTGATAAAGTTTTTTTTTTTCCTGGATCTTTACTCTTTTAGCCAAGCCAAAGTTTTGCATGTATTAACAATGCACAACAATAAAAAAACAAAAACAATACAGAATGCAGCTTTTATATTATTGAACTTTATGTATAAAATTATTTGATTTCAAATAAACATTTAATATAAAAACCAAAAAACCCAAAAAAACAAACAATAAAGAAAAGAATTCACTCTGACAGTAGCAAAGAGTTTGATAAGATTCTCTGGGGTGCCCCAGATGGAGCCCCTGCACCTGTTATCCAGTCCTTGAATCCTTATTCTTCTGTGGCCTCCTCTTCTAGACTTATGATTTCCGATTTCTTTCCAAGCCAGACCATCTCCTGCTGGAGTGATCCGAGGTACTCTTTGTAAATGAATACACCTATTTTTTTTTTTTTTTTAGCTGCACCTGGTGCATATGGAAGTTCTTGGGCCAGGGATCAAACCCAAGCCACAGCAGTGACAACGCCGGATCCTTAACCAGTAGGCCACCAGAGAATTCCTGAGTACACCTATTAATGACCCTGTGGCCCTGTGGCCCCACCTTTAGTACCGTTGTTTTGCTTTTTTTTTTTTTTTTTTGGATCATGGCCAGCTTTACTATCTACCATGATGACATCTGAATACATTCTCAGTTCAACCTCAGATTGCCTCTTTACCAGAGCCTGTTAAACCAGGTATAGCCTCAAAGGGGTAATTCTTGATGTTCTGAAAAAAAAAAAAAATCCCAACTCAAGACTCACCCACCAGCACACTAACAGGTATAAACAAGTGGAAGGAGCATACTCACTGACCTGTGGAGGGAAGTGCATACAGTGGAAAGCTCCATTCTCCTGAACAATGTGGCATTTTCCACTGTCAAGCCGGCATGACTTAACTTGAAAGGATTCTGTCTAGGAACTCGGGTATCAGGTGTGATGACACCTGCCAGCAGCCCTCAGAACCACCATCACTAACTACCTACTCATACCGAGTCCCCTGAAAATCACTGATGGGGTGTGTAGATGTCTGGGTCACCAAAGCTATTGGATTTTTAATACTATGGATGAGAAGCTGAACAATTTGATGGGATAGAAGACATATTCATCTGTATTTCCTTCACCTGCTTTTCTTTCCTGAAATTAGAGCTTTCAACCAGAATGAATCAGGGCCCTTTACAGGCAGTAAAATAAAAGGATTTGGCCTCTGAGACTTCGGCTTAAGAAAACAGGAGGATGATCTGGGTGTGGGATGCCAATCATAAAAACCAAGAAGAATGCATGTGAAGGGGACTTGCCTACCTGATCAAAATACTTGAAACTGAGGGAGAAAAAAGTCTCAGAGCAAATGCTATGAATTATATGAATGAAAGAAAAAATTCTGATGTCTTGAACTAGAAGTCTTCTTATGAAAGAATTTTTTTTTCAGGAAAACGCCTATATAAGCAGTTTGAGATTGAATGTAGGACTCTGTGGAAATAATATTGTATGAGTTGAGAAAAAAAAAAGAATCAGCTAAAACTTTTGTACATTGGTTAAGAACAAGAATGGATAAAGAAGATGTGGTGCATATATACAATGGAATATTACTCTGCTATAAAAATAAATAATGCCATTTGCAGCAGCATGGATGGACCTAGAGATTATCATTCAAAGAGAAATCAGACAGAGAAAGACAAACATCATCTGATATCACCTATATGTGGAATCTAAAAAAATGATACAAACGAACTTGTATGTGTAATTGCAATGGACTCACAGACTTTGAAAACAAACTTGCGGTTACCAAAGAGGACAGGCGGGGGTGGGGGAGGGAAGGACTGGGTGTTTGGGACTGGCATACGCACACTGTGGTTTATGGAATGATTGGCCAACAGGCACCTGCTGTATAGCACAGGGAGCTCTATTCAATATTCTGAAATAATCTACATGGAAAAAGAGGGAGCTTTTGTGGTGGCTCTGTGGGTTACGAACCTGACTAGTATCTATGAGGATGCGGGTTCGATCTCTGGCCTCCCTCAGTGGGTTTGGGATCTGGCTTTGCCATGAGCTGTGGTGTAGGTCACAGATGCGGCTTGGATCTTGAGTTGCTGTGGCTGTGACGCAGGCCGGCAGCTGCAGCTCCAATTGGACCCCTAGTGTGGGAACTTCCATATTCTGCAGGTGTGGCCCTAAAAAAAAAAAAAAGCAAGAAAAAAAAATATATATGGGAAAAGAATCTGAAAAAGAGTGGATGTGTGTATATGTATAACTGAATCGCTTTTTTTTTTTTTTGGCCGCCCCATGGCTTATGGAGCTCCTGGCCAGGGATCAGATCTGAGCCACAGGTGCGACCTACACCTCAAGCGCCACAATACCAGATCCTTTAACCCACTGTGCCAGGTCAAGATCAAACCTGCGTCCAGCTGCTGTTGAGATGCTGCCCATTCTGTTGCATCACAGCAGGAACTCCAGGACAACTGAATCGCTTTGTTGTACAGCAGAAATTATCACAACATTATAAGTCAACTATACTTTGATAAAATTTTAAAAAATGTAAAAAAAAAAAAAAGACAGGAAAAAAAAAAAGAATTGGGGCGTTCCCATTGTGGTTCAGCGGGTTCAGGACATGATGTAGTGTCTGGGTTCAATCCCTGGCCTTGTTCAGCTCAGGTTGCAGCTGTGGTGTGGGATCTATCCTTGGCCTGGGAATTTCCATAAGCTGCAGGCGTGCCCCCCCCCCCCAAATTAAATATTTTAAAAAACTACTGTTAAAAAAAAAAAAAAAACCCTGGCTATCTGATGACAACGGAAAATGCAAACAAGATGGCAAGATGGTCCATAAACTGAGCAGAAGCCCAGAGCTGGCCTCTCAGGCAAAGGTGGTAGGGCACAGGTGCAAACTGGGAAGCAAAGATGCTAAGGAGTCTGGGCACCAGCACATGAAGTAGAGAAACAAAGTGACCTTGACATGAAACAGGAAGCGATAAATATGATTTCAGAGAGTTGGACACCCATTAGGATGGTACTTGCCTGTCAATGGAAGGATGTGAGGGAGAGTTCTTACAAAGGCAGGGAGGAGTTACCCATTATAAATAAGAAGTGTGACAATTAACTTGAGGGTGAACAGGGTAGAAATCGTGGGTAATAAAATTTTAAAAAGTGAAAATTACTTATGATAATATTTTTTTGCCTTTTTCTTTTTTCTATTTTTTTTTTTTTAAGTCTGCACCTGGAGCATATGGAAGTTCCCAGGCTAGGGGCCCATTTGGAGCTGTAGCTGCCAGCCTACACAACAGTCACAGAAATGCAGGATCCAAACCGTGTCTTCAATCTACACCACAGCTCACGGCAATGCTGGATCCTTAACACACTGAGTGAGGCCAGGGATCGCACCTGCATCCTCATGGATACTAGCAGGATTCATTATCGCTGAGCCACTAGAGGAACTCCCATTTTTGCCTTTCTTCTACGGGTGGGTACCATCAAAGTATTTTGCATGCAATATCTCATTTGATTTTCACTGGAATTTTAAACATTTTCACTACAGTCCTCATATTATCGACAGGGAAATAACTGATCAAAAATGTAAGCAAATTGTCCAAGGCTACCCAGATAGAGAATGGAGTGAGAATTCAGGCCCAGGAAGTCTGCAGAGTCTGAGTGTCAAGTGTGATTACTTGGACTAACAGAAGATATAGATGGTTTTTTTTTTTTTTTTTTTTTAAAGTTGGAACTCTCTGGCACAGATACAGGCAAAAGGAATCAAGAATACTTGCAACTTGCCAGCTGCCTGCTGGGGGTCGGAGTCTTATTATCCTAAATGTCCAACGTTTGGCAAAAGTCTTTTTGCTTTGCATAACAAATAACATCATCTCTGAAAAGACAAAGGAGACCCGGAAGGGCACTCTCTCTTGGCATTTTACACACTGAGGGATGACCTCGCTGTTCCTATGGAAATTATGGGCATTTTGGAGGAAAGAGATGATATAATCTTGAAGGTTGAGATGATGAAGAAGGGGGCTTTGGCCCCAATGTGTGCCCCAGACATTAAGGGGGGTAAATGTATATATTAAGCAGTGTACTTTTACTGGTAATTCAATTAAGGGGCTTCTTCTTCTTCTTTTTTTCTTTCTTTTTTTTTTTTTTGTCTTTTTGCCTTTCCTAGGGCCGCACCCGCGGCATTTGGAGGTTCTCAGGCCAGGGGTCTAACAGGAGCTGTAGCCGCCGGCCTTCGCCACAGCCACAGCAACCCGGGATCCGAGCTGCGTCTGCAGCCTACACCACAGCTCACAGCAACGCTGGATCCTTAACCCACTTAGCGATGCCAGGGATTGAACCTCGTGGTTCCTAGTCGGATTCGTTAACCACTGAGCCACAACGGGAACTCCAAGGGGCTTCATTTTGCATTGGTTCTTGTGATATTAAGCAGTGTACTTTTACTGCTAATTCAATTAAGGGGCTTCTTTTTGCATTGGTTCTTGTGATTAGGGAGCCCACAGGTGACCAGTTTCAGTCACGGCTGTAGTCAGGAGCTCAAACAAGACGATTAAGGCTTCTTTTATCTCTCTTGCCTTGTCTCTTGGCTCCATGTATTGGCACCTGCAGTCAGGTGAGAAGGTTTTTGCCCGTGATTTCAAATTTATAACCCAGGTGGAAAAGTACGCTTTATCTCTTTTTTTCAGTCTCTCTTTTTCAGTGTAGACCAGATCTTTCCTTGGCCTTGCTGGGTCTTATGCCCCCACCCGAGACCGATCACCATGGCAAGACAAAGCACCTTTGCTGGCCGGCCCAGTCTGGGTCACGGTTTCCCCCAGCAGCGGAGTCTGGGCTGAAGACGGTGGCTGAGGAGCAGTTCTGCAAAGTAAATAGGGCCCCTGGGACAATACAGTGATGTCCATCATGATGCATTTTGGATGTTCATAGAGAAATCTGCTCCAATAGCTGGTGACCTCATAAAGGAAGGTAGAATGTTTCCAGAAAAGATGTTATAACTCTATAGTCAGAGCTTTTGCCGATGAGGCGAAAAGGCCGGGTGAGACGGAGTGACTCAAGCCACACTGGGGCCATGTGTGTTGCTTTATGATGAAATCTGACTTTAAAAACACATCCAGCCATCAGGACCCCGACGGTGAGCACCAAAGAGTGTAACAGGTCTGTGCAAATAGCGATGGTGAGGCAAGGCTCAGAATAAACTCATATTTAAAGACGGAGAAATCCTGAGGACAATACAGAGTCTTTGGGCTCTGTGTGGTGAAAGAAAAACAATGCGAGAGTAGACCCATTGCTTGGGCAAAAGAAAATATTAGATAAGAGGACAGAAAATCAAAGAGAAGTAGAAAATAGGATTTTTTTTTTTTTGGCTCTTTAGGGCCACACTCAAGGCATATGGAAATTCCCAGGCTAGCATTCGAATTGGAGCTACAGCTTACAGCCTATGCCACAGCTGCAGGAAGGCAGGATCCGAGCCGCGTCTGCAACCTACACCACAGCTCATGGCAATGCCGGAAACTTAACCCACTGAGCAAGGCCAGGGATCGAACTAGTATCTACAAGTCCTCATAGATACTAGTTGGGTTCATTACTGCCGAGCTACAATGGGAACGCCTGTAATTATTATTATTTTTTTTATCAAGGAAGTCCAACTAGAAAGGAAAGAACAAACAACATATAGTCATTTCCTCCTCCCTACTTGCTGGTAGATGGCTGATTTTTTTATGTGTAAACACCTTTCCACCATGCTGGGGATAAATTCTGAGTTGTCCAAGCAATCGTGGGGTTCTATTCTCCTCATCACTGATTGGCGTGAGGACAGGCAAGAGACTTTCTTCTGACCAATGAAATGGGAGGACTGTTTCTGAAAAAGTGTCCATGCTTCTAAAGAGAGGTGTATGGAAGCAACAACCCTTTTTTTCCCTTTTTTAAGTTTTCCTTCTGTTGGACATCGTTGTGTTTACGTGGGACTGTCAGAAATGCAAAACTGTCTTTTGACCACAAGGGAATTGAACGGTCAGCCTGAGGGTGGCAGACTAGAGGGCTAGAGAGGCACCCTTGAAAATGTAATTGATCTACTAAAGCAACCAATCCTGAAGTTTCTCTGCTTCACCCTTCTTATTTTATGAGGTAATCAGTTTTCCTTATTGTTGGAGGCAGTTGAACCTGGATTTTCAGCTCCCTGTAGCCCAAGGCATTCTGACTAACTCAGAGCTCAAGAAAGATGAAGAGATTAGATAGAAAGAGGACAAGGAGTAGATTCAAATGGGTCCAAGTATCTGACCCAATGACTCACATCCCAAGGTGTAGAAAGAATTTTCCGGTGGGATCGGGGAGCCACTGTCAGTAAATTTTAAGTAACTGGGGAGAATAGAAGGTGGTGCCAGAATCAGGAACTGGGCTGAGATTATTCTGATTTTCACAAAGGAGAAAAAAGATCATTTCTGGAAACTCCAGACAAGTGAGTTTAAGGTAGATCCTTGACAACAGAATGGATTAAGAAGCAGATGGTCGGTGAGCATTTAGGAAGGAATGTGGTGGTCAGTAGAAAGTAAAATGACTTCACTGAGCACAAGTTATTCCAAACTAACATCATTTCCTTTTTTGATAAGGTTACTATGCGTGTGAATCAGGTGTGCGCCATAAACATTGCAGGTCTCGATTTCAGCTTAGGGTTAACAGTTCCTCTCATGGTTTCCTTGTGGCTAAGATGGTGAAGTGTGGTTGGACGAGAGTTGTGGTTTTATGTGTTTGCCGCTGGCTCAACAGCTGAAGCCAAGGAGTGTTGACTCTTGAATGGATGGCACAGCCCATGGGCTGAACTCAGGCGGGGTTGGTGGAGAGAAATCACGCATTGGCCTGAGCTTGGCCGGGAGCAGAAGTCTGACACGCTGGGTGAGAAAGCCCTGGGGTGGGTGGGACAAGGGCCAACACACTGTGAGCTTTTGCCCAGAGAGAGACTGGGTGAAGTTGAGAAGATCAGGTGGAGAGAGGATGGGCAGAAATGAAAAGGGTCATCAAGAAGACCTGGGGAGGTGAATGCAGGCGAAGAGGCAGCTTTCAGGAGGGAGAAGTCAGAAGGCAGAAGCAGCTGGAAGGCAGAGGTGGAGTCAAAGGCACTCCCATGGGTGGGTGGGTGTGGAGCCCTGCTCCAGCTCCAGCTCCAGCTCCTCGCTGCTTAGAGGGGCCGTGCTCCGCTTGCGACAATGGATGTCAACCTTCAAGAGGGCTTTCCTGCAGAGTGCCAAGGGCTCTAGCCTTGATCCTGTCTAATTTATCACTCGATGAAAACTCAGGAGGCATACTGATCAAAGGTGTAGATGTCACAAATCTGGGAGGGAGAGTTAATACCAGAGGTGACAGAATGAGGACCCAGAGTGGTCCTGACAGGTTGGAATGCTGGGTCAGAAACAATAAGACACAATTTAACAGGCCTCCATGTAAAGTCTGGCATTTACGTGCAAAAAACAAATGGCAAATACATAGAGTGGGAGAAGATTGCCTTGGCAGGAAATCATGTGAAAAATATCTGAGGCTTTTAAATGACCACCAGCTCAGAATAAGCCAACAGTGTGATATGATTCCTAGCAGTCAACACAACATGACACAGAAGAATTAATGGAGATCCTGTACTCTTGGGAGGGAGTGGTCTCATTATACTCAAGGTCAGATGACACCTGGAGTGTCATGTTTGGTTTGGGGCACCAGATTTTGAGAAGGGCTTGGACTAATTAGAGTGGACTCAGAGATGGGCTGTTTAAGATGGAGAAAGTTCCAGAAATTGGAGTTCCCTTCGTGGCTCAGTGGTTAATGAATCCGACTAGGAACCATGAGGTTGCGGGTTCGATCCCTGGCCTTGCTCAGTGGGTTAAGGATCCGGCGTTGCCGTGAGCTGTGGTGTAGGTTGCAGACGCGGCTCGGATCCCGCGTTGCTGTGGCTGTGGCGAAGACCAGCGGCTACAGCTCCTGTTAGACCCCTAGCCTGGGAATCTCCATATACCGTGGGTGTGGCCCTACATAAAGGCAAAAAGACAAAACAAAACAAAACAGAAATTATTTGATGTGAGGGGAGATTGAAGGATGGGAAACCATTCTGCCTAGAGAAAGGAACATGAGAGGGTTTGTGAGAGGGCTGCGTGTCCTTGAGGAAGAAGCTGGTCCATTCTCTGAGGTAGGGCAGAAACCAAAGGGAAGAAGATAGATAGAGGAAGCCAGTTTGCACGCGTATAAGAGAGAACTCTTCTGATGATTACAGTTGAGAGAAGCCAGAGTTCCTGCGGTGGCTCAGTGGGTTAAGAACCTACTAGTAACCATGAGGATGTGGATTCAGTCCCTGGCCTTGCTCAGTGGGTTAACGATCCGGCTTTGCTGTGAGCTGTGGTATAGGTTGCAGACTCGGCTCAGATCCTCTCTGGCTGTGGCTGTGGTGTAGACCGGCAGCTGCAGCTCCAATCTGACCCCTACCCTGGGAACCTCCATATGCCACGGGTGTGGCCCTAAAAAGACAAAAAAAAAAAAAAAAGAGAGAGAAACCGTGACAGTGATATACCACACTTATGAGTTTCAAAAACATGCGCTCATTTGTGAGGTGAGCCGTCGTTTCCATATCAGAGGTCAGGTAAATGTCTCTGGTAAATCTTTGTCCGACGAGTGTGGTATTAGAGAGGTTGACTGCCTTTCCAGAGGTCCAACCGATGGAGACCTCTCTCCATCATGGCCTTGGAGCTGCTCTCGGACGCCACGGGCTGCCCTCCGGAAGTCCAGCACTCGGTGAACACTGGCAGGCGTGCCTTAGAGGGCTTCTGGAATGGGGTGACAGGGGACTGGAGGGCCTCAGGAGCCTGTTCAATTCAAAGGTTTCACCCAGAATGTTTCTAATCCAAAGGACTCCAAATTGCTGCTGGAGGACACACGCAGGGCCTGGAATCTGTCTTCGCACACGCCCAGCCAGCCACTGCGGCTGATGCTATCTTCCCTGGAATTCTCCCAGCACTCTCCTCGGAGCCCTATCTTGGGCGTGGGTGTGCGCGTATCTAGTATTTCTATACGCAGACACCCGGGGTAACATCTACACATACAAAGGCTCCGGGAGGTTGGAATTTCAGCCCACTGAACTGCCTTCGATATGCTTTCCATTCCCATCCTGGTTTGCCAGCTTGCATCACCGCGTGGGTCCCCCCTCTCGCGTGTGCCCCGGCCCGGGAGGAGACTCCTTTCTTGAAGCGCGTGAATTTGTGGAAATGGAGGCCAGTCATCCTCTTCAGATCGTTTAAGATCATCTCAAGATGCTTAAGCGAATTCAAATCGGGGTTCTTTCTACGTGGACCCCCAGGACGGACCAAGCAAGGCGTTTTTCCCTCTTCTCTTAGAGGATGCATTGTGATAGACACGAGGCGATCGGGGCTGTGGGTCCTAAAATGGACAATAGGGTTTATGTTTGGGTTAAGTCCTTTCTCTTCCAAGGGAAGGACACAAGGAGTGTCCCCACTCACGGGTGGGGGGCGGGGGTGTCAGGTTTACGCACATGATCTGGGGGGCGGCCCTGCTGTCTGTCTTCTGGCCGGATGTATTCCTGCTAAGAGGTGTCCGCCACCATCTCCACTAGGTGGAGAAAAAGAGCGGTTACGAAATGCACAAAAGCACCAACTCAAAAAACGCGCAGTCCAAAGAGTAAAACCCAGTTCTAAATGGGACTCGAGAACTTGAGAAGTAATTTCAGGGAACCGCATTAAATACGAGGATGCTTAATGGGGCCCATGTGTCGTGAGCAGAGAGAGAGAGAGGGCGAGAAAAGGGACAGAGGAAACCAGGGAGACAATATGTCTGTGCGACTTGTTCTAATTAGGGGCACAGTGCGGCTGAGCATCATTCATTCTAATTTGGTTAAATTTTCAGCCCCGGGGGCCCAGGCACCTCTGCTGAGGGGTGTAAAACAAAGGGCTCCGTCGGAAACGGGGTGAGTGCCTCTCTGTTGGAGGTTAACGCCAGTCACTCGGGAGGGCCCAGGGGCCGTACATCACTCTCCTGCCAGCTCTTCTTTATGACTCCAGTGCTGGGCTCCAGCTAGCAGATGTCTGCAAATTTCGGGGAGGAGAGAGGGAGGGGAGGAGGGGGGGAGGGAGGGGGGCCCCTGGCGCTCATTGTCTCCAAAGTGTCTGTCGCTTAATTCAGTATCTCTGTCTGCCGCGCTGGAGCGGGATGGAGAAGAGTTCAAAGGAGGAAATCAAAACAATCCATACATCAGAGCTTGGGAGTGATCTCTGTGGCACCCAGAAAGGACCGGCACCCCCTCCGGCTCCACTTTGAAATGTGGAGGCTTGCGATGATTTAGGGCTGCGCTGGCGCTTACACCGACAGCACGTGGAACGCTTCCTGGGGGGTTATTTTGTCTTAAAAAAAAAAAAAAAGAGAGAGACAGTTAGCCAGAGGCTTGAAGGGGCGTAAGTGGTGGTGGGTCAGGCTCAGGTTTGTCCCAGGCCAGAGGCTTTTGTAATTCAGAGCTGGATGTGATGTCTTGGGGGGTGATAAGGAGGATTTGTGCTGACACCCACACCCCCCCAAAATACACCCTTTGGATTTTGGACACTGCAGCTGGGTGCCTCATCCAGGCCTCCTGCCAAGCTCGCAAACTAGGGAGGGTGCCATTTGCTTCTTTCAGCCTCTTCCCCTTTACTCCACGGCCCAGCCAACCAGCTGGCTTGCTGTGACATGGACAGGTCCCTTGCTAGTCTCTAGGGCATCTTTAAAAGCAGGATGCTCCTTGACAATAAGGGCAGAGCTTGGCCAGGCTGATGGTGGTTTGCTCTGACTGGATACAGCTTTGCGCTAAGGTACCCGGCTTGTCAATTAAAACACAGGTTGAACTTCTCCTCATGCTTAACCCTCTCAGGGGTCTGCAGAAAACACAAACCACACCTCATGAGGTGCCTGCCTGCGTGTGGACAGACCACTGGCCCAGCGCTTTATCGCAGCCACGCTTGTGGGGTCTAGCCCTAGATTAATTCTCTGAACAGACAGGCCTGGGTGTTAGGTCCGATGTGGGTCATGGGCTGGGTCTGTTTCATTCTGGTGAGAAAGAGCCTCATTTGCTGGTTTCATCTCCACCCTCAGGTGGTCCACCTGCAGCTGGATGCTATTGACCAGGGTGGGGACAGAGGGAGACAAGAATTGACTTGAGGTGGACCTGTCCCCTGACTGGTAAACGACAAAGGCAGAGTAACTTTTTTTTTGCCTTTTATTTAGAGCCGCACCCGCGGCATATGGAGGTTCCCAGGCTAGGGGTCTAACAGGAGCTGTAGCTGCCGGCCTTCATCACAGCCACAGCAACGCGGGATCCGAGTCGCGTCTGCAACCTACACCACAGCTCATGGCAACACCAGATCCTTAACCCACTGAGCAAGGCCAGGGATCGAACCTGCAACCTCATGGTTCTTAGTCAGATTCGTTAACCACTGAGCCACGAAGGGAACTCCGGGGCAGAGTAACTCTTGTGAAATAAATGCTCCCTTCCATGTTTCCACCTCCCCGTGCTCTGTGTTGTACACTTCTCTGCTCACCCCGCCAACGTCTCCACCAAACTGTTAACTCTGCAAAGGCAGGGCCTGTGTAGCTCCTATTCACCTTTATAACTTGTTGCCCTACCCAGGGCCAGATTCAATATATCCTGGCCTCTTCACATGCAAGGGAAAGCATGTTCTACAGCCTTGGTTCTGATTTAGCTGAGTAATCGTCATTTAATTCATTGATCATTTATTGAGCATGTGCTATGCTGGCACTAGGCTATGTGCCGGACATAAAGATTATTAACATCGTTCCCTGGTGGAGTTCCCTTTGTGGCTCAGTGGTTAACGAATCTGACTAAGAACCATGAGGTTGCAGGTTCGATCCCTGGCCTTGCTCAGTGGGTTAAGGATCCGGCGTTGCCATGAGCTGTGGTGTAGGTCACAGACGCAGCTCGGATCCCGTGTTGCTGTGGCTGTGGCGAAGGCCGGCGGCTACAGCTCCTGTTAGACCCCTAGCCTGGGAACCTCCATATGCCGCGGGTGTGGCTCTAGATAAAAAAAAAGGCAAAAAGACCAAAAAAAAAAAAAGATTGTTCCCTGGTGGCTCAGTGGGGTTAAGGATCTGGTGTTGTTGCTGCTGTGCCTCGGGTTTGATCCCTGGCCTGGGAATTTCTATATACCATGGCTGTAGCCAAAAAAAAAAAAATCAGTGCCTGAATCTAAAGAATTCACACTCAAGAGTAAAGTGAGATGAGGGATGTGTGGGGAAAACAGACAAGAACCCTGCTCAGTCCAAGCTTGCTTGTGTGCCAGCTGCAGTGGGTCCCAACCAAAGGGGTGACCCAATGTGAGGGCCCCAGCAGCAGCCCTCTGGTCTATGGCTCCGTCTGATCCTGGGTGCAGACATGGAGACCCGCCAGCCTGGGGAATTGTGTCATCATGTATGCAGCCATCAATCCAGTGCTGAAAACCCAAACGCCCTCATAGGATAAGATTGGCCTGCTTTCTCTGAAGGCTCATGGGGGTTCTTCTCTGATAAGCAAGCCCAACAGCCATTCTGGCTCTTGAAAGCCAACACCAGGACACAACCCCTGGGTGCTGGATTAACTAAAAAGGCTGATTCACAGGCAGGAACAGAGTAAATATTTTGCTGCCACCTCTGTCGAGATTGTCAACAGAAAGACCTTAACTGTTGCATCTTTCCCATGTGTAGGGTTTCTGGCTGGTTCAGCCTTGGGCTTCTGCTGAAGGAATGAACATGGGATTAAAGGGTTGAATGAGCAGTATATGCTCCCAAACACTGCATGGAACCACAGAGGGGCCGAGGAACAGAAGTTTTCTCTTGGGCAAAGTGAAAGGATTTGGAGTTCCCACTGTGGTCCAGTGGGTTAAAGGAGCCGGTGTTGCCATAGCTGTAGTGTAGGTCATAGCTGCAGCTCAGATTTGATCCCTGGCCCCGGGAACTTCCCTATGCCATGAGTGTGGCCAAAAAAAAAAAAAAAAAAAAAAAAAGTGAAAGGATTTAAAGAGACAAGGTGGGGGATCAATTAGGAAGTTTTCATGGAGGGAGGAAGTGCCGATCTGTCTCACAAAGGAGAGCATTCTGCCTGTGATGAGCTGGGGCAGAGACTGCTGTGGGGCTCACAGTGCAAAGCTGGCACAGGTGTACACACCCGTCAGAGCCTTTCCTGACCCATGCTCTGCCTGCAAGTCATCACTTGCGGCCCTGACCTGCTCCAACTGCGTTTCTCACACCTTAGACTGTACGGATTCTTCCACATCATCTTCCAGCATTTATTTAGCGTCGGCTGTATGCTAGGCACAGTGCTGGGCACGAAGGAAACCAAGATGAGGAAGATATGATCTCCGCGCTGTACAAACTCATAAGCCTGGGCATGAGACTACGATGTCAATAGAGAAGAAGGAACATTTGCATTTACTTTGCCGCATCGCTTTGTGAATTTCTCAAGGCTAGAGAGGGCATAGAAGAGCCGAGAGCACCAGCTCCGGGGTCAGGCCATCTGGTCCATATTCCAGCATCACCTCTTTTTTTTTTAATTTTTGACCACCCTGAGGCATATGGAGTTCCCGTGACAGGGATCAGATCCGAGCCACAGCGACTGCAAAGTCTGATCCTTTAACCCACGGTGCCCGGCTGGGCATTGAACCTGTATCCTGGCACTGCAGAGAGGACACAGATTCCATTGTGTCAGAGCGGAAACTCCCCAGCATCACCTCTTGTTGTTGAATGAACTTGGGCAGTACATTCAATTCTTTAAGCCTCGTTCCTTCAGTCATAAAGTGGGGCTAATGATAATGTGAGATAATGCATGAGAGATACCTACTAGGCAATGAATGCTTCACCAGTATTAGCAAATATTATTATTTTTCTGTTTTCTCCATCTCTCTTCCATGGCACCACAAAATGTTCTCTGCAACTAGATATTAGAGGGGTGATTTCAGAAGGAAAGATGAGTTTGGAAAGGCGGCGAGAATCCTGGAGTTCTGGTTGTACCTCGACATTATACTGTACGATCTAACTCCTTCATTGCATAGCAATTCCTGCAGCTGCTTCTGTCTTGATGACCTATGTAGTTATGGTTGGGGAGAGTGATCTGGAGTGGGTCCGAGGGGGCTTCCCAGAGCAGGAGCTGCTGAGCCGCATCCTGAAGACTGAGGACGAGTTGATTTGTTTCATGCCCTGATTCACCCATAGAATTGGAAGCACTCACCTCTGGTGTTGTGTCCTAGCCATGCTGGCCAAGAAGCAGTGCCCAGTAGTGTAAAGGTCCAGGTAAGCTAGATTCCACTCTGAGCTCTGACAGTGACTTGCTGTGTGGCTTTGAGCAAGTCATTTCCCCTCTCTGGGCCTGAGGTAGCTTGTTGGCCAAGCTGGCAGAAGTCTCTCTGATTGGATTCATTCATCTGATATCCAAGAAATATTTATTTATTTATTTAGTCTTTTTGCCTTTTATGTAGAGCCGCACCCGCGGCATATGGAGGTTCCCAGGCTAGGGGTCTAATAGGAGCTGTAGCCGCCGGCCTTCACGACAGCCACAGCAACGTGGGATCCGAGCCGCGTCTGCAACCTACACCACAGCTCAGGGCAACGCCGGATCCTTAACCCACCGAGCGAGGCCAGGGATCGAACCTGCAACCTCATGGTTCTTAGTCGGATTTGGTAACCACTGAGCCACGAAGGGAACTCCCCAAGAAATATTTATATGTCCATCAAGTGGCGGGCATGGTTAAGTGCCAGGGGACCAACTGGGAGCTGGTTACCCTTATGAGGGGCTAGAATTTAATCCCAAGCGGGAAGTTTGAGGATGCTATAAAATACATGGAGTTATCCTGCCCCAGAGGCAATGGAGCTGAGTATTTCTACTCAGCCATTGGTTGGGAGCTGTTGGGGTGAGGTGCAGCATGCAGGGTAATTAAATTCTCCACCATACAAAAGTCAGAATGCTGTTCCAAGCCTGGAGGATATTGATGTGGGCACTGACAGCTTCTGCTAAAGTTAGAAACTGTGATACGCGCCATGAAGGAAAGAAACATGATAATGAGAGGCGGAATGTTTTGTAAGGGTGAAAATCCTACCCAAGGGTAAGAAATCTTACTGTCACCAACGATAAGTATTCTTGAACTTGACTTTTCTTGAGAGCTCCTTGGTGTCAGTGGTCTGTTTGTTCAGACCAGTGGTTCTTCACTGAGAATGATCTTATTCTCCAGGGAGCACTCAGACAACTCTGGAGACATTTTGACATTTCTGGCCCTTCAGGAGGTGAGAGAGAGGTGCTACCGGCATCCTAGCGTGCAGGGGCCAAGGCCACTGCTGAACATACTAAACAGGATAGCCCCCTGCCGAGCCTGCCCCACCCCAAGCAGAATCATCTGCTTCAGATGTCCACAGCGGTCAAGACCTGGTTTTCCCGCTGTAACTTATTCTAGTCAACCAGGCAGATGGAAAATTTGCCTCCAATGGTGGAAAGAGAGAGACAGAGATTGATGATTGATTGATTGATATTATTAGGGAGAGTTATCTGCCTCTGGGTGGAGGAGGAGGAACAGTACATTTTTGTTCCTGATGCAGCCTGCAATATCCTGTGATCTTACGGTAAGAAACACTTCATCATCTGGAGGAAGAATTCGGCTCCCATTTTTCCTTCATCACTTGGGTCGTGTGATTCCTGAGTGTGTGTGTGTGACCACGAGGATGCATGATAACCGCCTGAGCCAAAAGGCTGGGAGACTCTTTCCGAGCTTGGAAGCCAAAGGGAGGTTTGCTGGCAGTTTGATGGAGCTAGTTGCTGTGGGTGTGGGAGTGAAAGCCCCAAGTGGTTGGGTATAGAGGAGGCATTTAACAAGGGCTCCTGAAGCTCCCAGGTGGCAGTACTGGTCCTGGGCCATTTTCTGGGACTGAGGTGCTGTGTTGCTACTTAGTCCCTGGGTGACTTTGGGCAAGCTACTTGATTTCTCTAAACTGCGATTTGTCGTCATCTGTAAAGTGGTGGGAATCGTGGGGTTGCTGTTGGGTGTGAGAAGAGATAATCCGCTGTGTGTGTCTGGGGTCTGGGCTACCTACATCTGAGCCACCAGCCTCTGGGCCAAGTTGAGGCCTGGCACGAGCTTGTTAGTCACAGAGGAAGTTGTCACTGAACTGCTCAGAGGCTCTAGGGTTCTCAAGAAACTTGATGGAAGATCTGAAAGTAGAATGGATCTCTTCTAATTCTCTCTTTGCCAACATCTGGCTCTCTAGATCTCTGGCTTTGAAAAGGGCCTTAGAGATTCCTCATCAGCAGAGTACAGAGGAAAAGGTGCCCCGAGGTCGGGTCGTAACAGGCGAGATGGCTCTGCCTGGCTCTCTCAGGAGGCTTCATCTTGGAATCCAGGTGCCATGCTGCAAGGGGAGCCCAGGCTCTGTCTCAGGCATCTCAGACTTTTCAACCAAAGAGTTGGTAGATAGGAGCTTGAAAAGTGGGCTCTCCCTGGAGGGAGAGGTGGGGGCAGCGGTAAATGCAAAGTTCTCAGCACAAGCACACGAAGTGTCTCTGAAGCCTCATTCATTTCCTTAAAAAAATAATATGGGGTTTTCTTCTGATCCGTAATGAATCTCTTTTAACATAAAAACAACTTCAGGGAGTTCCCATTGTGGCTCAGTAGTTAACGAATCCGACTAGGAACCATGAGGTTGTGGGTTTGAT